>ML289611.1:0-39968 GCA_005239495.1 Nicotiana undulata
CTACTTGTTAGATGTTGGATTTAAGAAATATTTAGAATAAAACAAAAATTACTAAAAAAAAAAAGAATAAAACAAAAATAAATATGAAAGTAAGGAACCAAAATTTATTGACCTAAACAGAAAGCCGTAATGCACCAAAAAAAGAAAGTTGTAAGCCTTCCCATCCCCTTTGTTCTCAAAATACATTGTGGTTCAAAATCTCAAATTGGGTTTCGCCCAATTTCTCAAGTCCGCTCCCTCCCCCAAGACTCAAAAGGAGCTATGTATGGAAAGTATTGGAGATTTAGAAGAAAAAGATTTTGGCGGTAAGAATTTTGCTTCCCTCCTCCCAATTCTAAAAACTTTTTTCCTTCCTTAGTTAAATTTCTACAAAAAAAAACTAACTTTTTACATTCCACACTGCTATAATAGATACTTGGAGACGAAAATCGCCGAGGCTTTTGCTGCTGAAATCCACAAAGCTTGTTTTCTACAAATTTAAGGTACCCAATTTAGTTAACATATATCTTTCTTTTTCTTAGTTGTTCGAATTTGGGTTAACAGATTTTTTCTTTTTCTTAATTGCTCGAATTTGGGTTAAGAATTTTCTCTTTTAGGTATTGATTGGTAGATTGAATTTGATTTTTTTGGTGGTCAAACAATATGTTTCTGGACGTTTGTGGTTTAGTACGTTTATGAAGTTGGATATAAGATGTTCATTATTTAATGGTAGATTATGCTTAGAGTTCAATTAAATTATTGGTTTTTTGGTGATTAAAGAGTTGATTATTGTATAGTAACTAATTGGTTATTCTTTTTGTTGTCTGTTTTGGTTGAAAAAATTGAATCTTGTATTTTTTTTTTTTTTGTGTGAGAGAGAGGAAGTTTGGTGTTAATCTTTGCGAGGGGTACCTCATTTTGCTATTTTTAATAAATATATTAATATTAGTTTTTATCAAGTAATAGTTTCTGTTGTCTATACAGTTGTGTCAATTTATACAAAATATCTTTTAGATATTGATTATTAGATTGTTTGGTTTTGGTTTTTTGGGGTAATTATAGTTTAATCCATTTCTAAAGATTTCATTATTTAGTGATAGATTGTGCTTAGAGTTTAATTGGATTATGGTATCTTGATTATGGTATTCTATAGTTTGATTATGCTTAGTCATGATAAAATATTAAATATTGCGGCGATAGAGTGAACTAGTTTTGTAAGATTCACTTGAAAAAAAATAGAGAAACTAGTTTTCCATGCTGGATGAATACATTTGTATAGTCATTAATGAAGTGTATAAATTATAATATATATTCGTAGTCTGTGATATAATCTTTCTAGTTTCTATCTATAAGTACTCTTTTTTAGTTGATTTTTTTTCTATATGTATAGGTTATTCTTAATGGATAAGAGTTGGATAAACATATTGAATAAGAATGATCCTCTATATGAGAATGGGGGAAAGAATGTTAGAAGCGACAAATGATATGGATGCAAAAATAGACGAAAAAGTAAAGCTGGGTATAAGGGCATATCTAGAATCTTTTGGTATTACTATTGGCTCAAATAGGAAATTATCTGGTGATGAGCAGGTAAACAATATTGTGCTCTTTAGCAAAAAATTATTGTATTTAAGATAATCTTGTAATTTAGTTTGATTTTAATTGTAATGATCTTTCTCTTTTGTGATAGGTTTCTGATGCCTCAATGGACGATCACCAACAATCACTATCACCTGTTTCACTTGTTCGCACAAAGATGGTGAGTTCGTCAACTTGTTTTAACTATATCTTTTCTGCATACTTTTGAAGAGTATACTTTTAACTAGCAGAGTAACCAATACAATATTTCTTCTCAGGTTAACATAATCAAGAAGACTGGAGTTAGTGAAGTTGGCACAAAGAAAAAGAAGCGGGTAAGTTTGAAAAATTACAAGGTTCTTGTTCCTCATTTTCAAAGGGAGAAACCCTTCATGTTATAGTTTGCAAAACTTATATAACATTCATTAGTTTTCATCTCAGTATACACGAATTACTTCTAAGCAGTAACCAACACATACTGCACACAATAAGTGGAGCAAATTTGTCCACCCAACTTTTTTGTTTTAATGATTAATAGGGAAATAATTGTACACCCTAAGGTAGGTGATACAGAACAGATTGAACAAAGATCATCTTTCATCCCACCATCACCCTGTTTCTGCCTCAGTTTCAAAGAAAAATATAAAAGTGTAGGGAATGATTTTCTTAAGTGCAAGATGAATTGAGAATAACATTTTGTTTTCCTTAGTAAATGGTGAAATTGTGGTTTGTATTGAACACCATTTTTCTAGTATAGAATCAATGTTGAACTCTGATATGAAAGTGCATTATTGACTATTGAAATAGCATTTGTTGCAGAAAATTCATTATTATCGTAGAGGTAAATAGATTCTCTTAAGTGAGTTATCTCATTTAGATTTTGTTTCAACCTTTTCTTGGGAAGGTAGCTTTACGTGTGCTTACTTGTATTTAGCTTTTTAGGCCTGATCGTGTTTATATTTATTTAAATCTTGTAGAACCTCCATCGGGTGGAGTTATATTTTCTTCCTTCCTCTCACATCCCCCACAACCAAAGAAATATCATCAACTGTATTATGAAATTACTACATAATTTCAGTTGTTGTTCGGTTTGGGCGGTTGCATTCACATTCTTGAATTTTTTGCTTTATGTTGTCTGTGTCTTTCTCTCTTCAGTTGCTAGTATTACATTCATTATCAATTTGTTTCTATTTTAGAACATGAATCTGTTATTATTTTGGGTATTCCAATTGTTTTAGAGGAGGAAAGAATTTACTTTATTATAAAGGAATAATTCTTATTTTTCTTGTGACCTCTTGTGCATCATTCTTGAAGGAAGTGACGTCAATTACTAGCAGTTAAAATCTTGACTTGTGGAGAGTTGGTTTCATAAGATTTAGTCTAGAAGTTGAGGAAAATTAATTCGAATTAGGAGTGATCTTAAAGTACTATACACATCGAAATTACTATCTTTTATGATTTAGTTAAATTTGAGTTTTACGTGAGAACAAATCATTTGATTTGAGATTATCTATCTTGTACTAAGTACATTTTATATTGCTACTTTGTTCTTTGGTTAATGTGCTAAAAGATATTTGCTTTATATTTATTTCATGTTTGTTATATAAGTTTACATTTGTGAATGTAAATGTGTTCATGATGAAACTAAATAGGGCATTATTATTTACATTCTAAAAAATATGATACCGACATTAATTTAAGTGTCAAACATTTAATGCGATATTTTGCTATGTTGTAAAAGATATGTCACTAAATTTTTTTAATGACATTCACGTAAAGTGGAAACGACATTTCGTATATGTTGTGAGTTATCTTAGTGACATTTACCAAAATGGCGGAAATTTCAATACGACATTTTGTGAAGATCATACGTATATGTCGTATTGTTTTAGTAACATTAATCTAATTGTCAAAAAATTTAAGTGACATTTCCTATATGTTGTAAACTAAACGTCGTAACATTCTTGCCGATATTTAGGTAAATGTCATAAATTAAATGTCATAAATTTCTTATTGACATTTACCTAAATGTTGCAAAGTAAGTGCCATAAATTTCTTATCGACATTTACCTAAATGTCGTAAAATAAGTGTCATAATTTCTTATTGACATTTACCTAAATGTCGTAAAGTAAATGTCATAATTTCTTACCGACATTTACCTAAATGTCGGAAAATTACCGACATTGAAATTAATGACATTTGATGCAAATGTAAATTAAATGTCGGTAAATATATTTGTGACATTTAAACAACTTAATATGACATTTATTAAATGCCGTCATATCTCCACTTTCTTGTAGTGTATCATGTGTTACTAACAAAATTCTTCCATTGGAATATTTTAATAGATCATATGTTTGTCAATTTTTCAATATTTACTAAACATATATTGACTTATCAAAACTTTATTTATAACTTTAACAAAGTAAGATTCGAATAATATTCATGTAACAAAAAAACCCGAAAACCCAAGCCCGACAAAACCGAATCAATCCAAACTGATATAGTTGGTTTGGTTTTGTTTGGCTTTTATCAAAACCAAACCAACTCGGTCCATATACGCCCCACTTGCATATAATAGAAATATTATTTAGTTATGGGTTAATGAAACAAAGCTACAAATTTCTTTCTTTTCTTCTCTTATTTATACTTTACTTCTCTTATGTAAAAACTTACATTGAGTTTAATTTTATGATTCTCCACAAGCGAGTTATATATCAGTTTAATCCTGTGTAAGATTTATACGTATTTCTCATAAGGTTGTTGTTTTCTCTTATTGCAATTTCTTTGTCCTTCCTAGGAAAAGGGGGAAAAAATGCAACTAAAATTTAATAATATCAGTGCCGGCTCAGCATATTTTTTATTTTAATTATTGAGACAGTTGAACACTATCAGAACAAGAATTTTGAAGTAGTAGACAAATGCAGAAAAAGATGAAAGATAAAAATTCTTGACCAGGCAATAGGAATTATCCTAGACTATATACCCAGTCCAATACTAGACAAAAGCTACGTGTCAGCGTAAGACTTATTAAAGGGGAAGTACTTCCCACTATAATTCTTTTTAAAAATTTACACAATATAGTCGGGCTCCAAAATAATAATAAATATATATATATATATATATTTAATGTAATAGACAATAAGATTATTAAGCCTAACTTTATCCTGTGTTTATATAGGAGTATTTATTATTTATTAAATAGTAAATATCAAAAGCAATCCAGTTCAGATCCTATGCAAGAAAGAAAGTATAGCTAGGAAGAAAAACAAACAAAAACGTTAATCATGACTGTGGTTTCAATTTTGCTATTTTCTCAACAAAAAAAAAACAGATATTTACATTAAATAAAGATTAGGTTAAATTGATTAACGTCTTACAACACACATGACGTACGCAACAGTTTTAATTTTTAAATTGGAAAAAATCTTCTAAAAGTTGCTTTGAGTTCATAAAGAAAATCTAAAAGACAATAAACGTGGAAAATGGGGTTTAATTATAAAAATGAAATTTACATTTTCGCTTTTCTAGTTTGCCTTGTGACAATAATGAGATCTTCACTCCTCTTCCTTTTTCCCCCATTAATGGTACTACAGCAAAAGTTAGGCAAATAGGTAAAAGAATCACCTAGTATTTTTATCTTTATTATTTTAAAATCCTTGTCTTCTGTTAGTCATTATCTGGGTTGGATTTTGATTTCGGAAGTGAGAGTAGGTCCGTAATATCACTTATAATTTATGTGCAAAATTTAAGGTCAATCGGACTTGATTTGATAGATTTCGGCGTTGAATGTTATAAGTTTGAAGATTTAAAGTTCAGCTCGAATTGGGGTGCAATTTTATAGTTTTGATGTTATTTGATATGATTTGAGGTCTCGAGCTCAAATCATATTAGAAAAATAACTAAATTACTATTTTATCCAATGTAAACTCTATTTTTAAAGGGTAAAAAAAGCGAACGATATTTCGCTAAGGGCTTTCGTGCTTTTAATATAATATTGATATAGATACATACATATACACACACACAAAACAACACAAGTGACGTTTGAGAGG
This sequence comes from Nicotiana undulata, assembly GCA_005239495.1. Taxonomy (NCBI): domain Eukaryota; kingdom Viridiplantae; phylum Streptophyta; class Magnoliopsida; order Solanales; family Solanaceae; genus Nicotiana; species Nicotiana undulata. Next base: position 5,614 of record ML289611.1, read on the forward strand.
GTGGGATGTACACATAATTACTCCTACCTGAACCAACAGAGAGACTATTTCCGTAGACCCTCGTCTCATGATACACATAATCAAAGCAGTAAGAAAGGAAATATTATAGTGAAAAATTCATGAAAAGCAGTAACAACTAACAACAGCAAGATAGCAACTAGAGGTGGAGGCAGGATTTGAAGTTTATGGGTTCGATAATCTAATATGTTTAAGTTACTGAGTTCTAAATTAATAAATTATACATATTCGATGAATTTTTTAAGACAAATATATAATATGAACAAAAGCTACCGGTTCAGCTAAATTCGTACGTCGTGTTCTAGCTCCGCCTCTGATAGCAACAAAACCAACACAGAAGCAACATCAGGTAGCTACAATAAGATTACTCTTATCCCTTTTATTATTTATTTTTTTTACATTCCGAGTCAAAGATAATTGAAATATATGTATATACGGCAATTGAAATATCAGGTTCGTGTCTGATATTGGGAGTGGTTCTCATTATGTCATCCCAATTTTATTCTCTTTTTTAGTTAAAGACATGAATAGATGCTTTCAATAAAAAAAAGTGTATCTTTTTTGCAACTTTAATAAAAATAGATACATAAATACTTTTAATTTATAATTCTATTTTATTTTTAAAAATTATATTATAATATACTTAATTACCAGTATATCTCATTGGGAGTGTAATATAGAATTTTCATAGTATAAGAAATGTAAGTATTTAATTTTAAGTTCTCATTCGAATTCCTTTACACTAAAAGGGAATGGGAATCTCATTCTATTGGTTTTCTTTTCTATCTCCAAAAAGGAACGTCTGGTATTCTTTTTGGAGCTCATACGAATAAAAATCTAAGTCTCATTTAAAAAATAAAATATTTAGCTACGAAATTCGTGGCTAGTCTGAGCTAAATAGTTCGTAGCTAACAATTCTTTAATAACGTATCACTAATTATTATTAAGATTTAGAGGGGAAATATACTATTTAGCAATGGAATTCATCTTACATAACCTTTTATTTTTGGCGAAGAAGAAGCACTGCCTACTAAAAATATTTTTTTTTTAATATTCGAACCCGAAATCTCTAACTAAGAATCGAAAAGTTTTATGCAGAATACCACAATCCCTGAGGTTCTTTTTCTTTTTTCTTTTTTTGTTTTTTGAGAAGGTTTTGGTCAAGATGAAGTGGTCTTACATGTTTTGTTAGGTAATGGTTTGGATATCAATCCTTGACTGTAGACTCGGTCCAATTTACAAATGTTGGGTTCCAAATTCCAATGTATGGGCTGCTTTGATATTCAAGCACGACATCATAGTTATCTCATCATCCTTTTGACCCCTTTTTAACTTCTTCTTCTTCTCTTTCTGCTCCTTTATTCTTCGAGCTTCCATTTGAAATTCAAGCCAAAATTATGTCTAATCTTCACCAAAGACCCACAAAATTAAGAAATAAATTTTAAAAAATATTTTTAATTATTTGCAACACCCAATCCAAACAAATAATCATTTTTAAAAATTCAAATTCGAATTTAAAGCTTCAAAACTTTTTAAACCTTCAAAATTTATTGATTGACAATTTCAAATTGAACACCAATGTGCAACATGAAAGCAAATTGCTAAGTTAAAACTCTACAGTAAAATGATCGAAATCCATTGATGAATTTCATTAACTATATACAACATGAAAGGATAAAAAGTAGAGAACATCAGAGGAAGAAAATTTGGGGAAAGAATAGAGAAAAATAGAAAAAGAGACGGACATAGAGAGAGGGGGAAAGTGTCACGACCCCAAATCCTAATTGGTCGTGATGGCGCCTATCGTGGAACTAGGCTAGCCACTATCACATGATTACACAATTCCTTTAATATAATTTACCAAAATCATTATTCGCAAGTATAAAATCTTCTAAGTCTTTAACAAATCATAATATAATCTGACAGTCTTCCCCAGAACTGGAGTCAACTGATCGCGAGCATCTAATAATAGTACTAACACTGCTAATGTCATAAAACAATGTCTCAGAACAAAATCTTAAATACTAATGAAGGAAGGGAAATGTAGAAGTTGTGGACGTTGGACAGCTACCTCGAAATCCCAAATGCTGCCGATGAACGAACTCATATGGCTACCGCTCAGAACCAGTACCTGGATCTGCACACAGAGGTGCAGGGAGTAATGATGAGTACGCCAACTCAGTAGTAATGAAAATAAATCAAGTCTGAAGATAAGAAGCACACAACACAAAACACCAATTCACAAATAGTAAAATACGGAGCCAATATAAAGTTTACATCTAGTACATATGTGTGAAAACCAGTTTCCGTAACAAAATCCTTTGAACAAGTATATTTTCAAATGTTTCTCAGTAAAACTCCCAAAAATCTCAGTATGAAAAATGAAGTGAATCATAATCAAAAGCTCAGCAAAATATCATTATAAACTGCCCCTCGGGCCAAATCATCTCTCATAATCATTCACTCAACACCTCACCATCACTCAGTAACAGTCACTCAGCACCTCACAGTCACTCATGCCTCACAATCACTCGTCACTCGGCACTCGGCACTCGCACTCAGTAGGTACATGCGCTCACTGGGGGTGTGTACAGACTCCGGAGAGTCTCCTACAGCCCAAGCGCTATAAACAAGCCAAATCATGGCAATCATCACTCAAGCTCTCGGCCTCTCTCATATCATAGATATCCTCACAATGTTGGCCCTCGGCCTCACTCAGTCAGACACTCACAATATGCCACTCGGGCCTTAAATAAACGGGGTTCTCGACACAAAATAGTATTTCATTTCAAGAAATAACAATTTCAACAAATCTGAGTGTCAGCAATTTAACAAGAAGGACTAAGTGTAAAATCATGATCAAAATAGTGAGAATATCATAAAATAGCCCCCAAGGGGTTAAAACAGATCGGCACTAGGCCCTAAACATGGCTTACAGCCCAAATATATCAAAACATATTAATATTATTTAACATATGCTTTAAAAGAAGTTTCGCAATTCAATAGTTGCCTCAAAAGAAACATATTTCTAAATTTCCAATTCGTGCATGCCCCACACTCGTCATCCAGTGTGTGCGTCACTCCAGAACCGTGAAAGGATGTAAAGTCCGAGGTTGCATACCCTCATGATAGGATTTAAAGACATTCCTTACCTGAACTAGCCCGAAAAGCTACTCCGCAACATGCTTGCCCCTCGAATCAACTTTCGAGTGCTCCAAATCTATCAAGTTCAGATTTTTCACATCAAGATATGGTAGGGGGATGAAACCCAATAGAAAAATATCAACTTTAAGCACAATTCCCGAAATTAGCCAAAATCCGACCCTCGGGCTCACGTCTCGGAACTCAACAAAATCTATACCAAAACGATCCTCATCATCTCACGAGTCCGTACATATAAAGAACTCTGAAATCGGAGTCCAAATGACCCCTCAAATCACCCCTAGAAGGTCTCTTAAACTCAACCCCTAGTTTCCCCCTTTTCGACTGATTTTCCCAATTAAACACTGTTAAATTGGTCCTTAATCACATATAATCGAGTTAATGAGTCCAAAAATCTTACCTCAATGAAGAACAAACGTTTCTGTGACGACTCGACCGGTCGTTTCGGGAATTTAAGCTCTGTTCGGTGGTGTAAAGTCATTAACAGCTTCACGTTGTGTATATCGCCCTGCGTGCGTGGTTAGGTTCAGTTACCGGGTAATTCGGAGTCGAATTGGAAGAAAAAATTCAGTTTTAGAAGCTTAAGAGATGGAAGTTGACCATAGGTTTGACTTTTGTGTAAACGGCCTCGGGATGAGTTTTGGTTAATGCCAACAACTTCGTATGATGATTTTGGACTTAGGCGCGTGTCCGGAATTGGTTTTGGAAGTCCGTAGAGTGATTTGAGGTATTTTGGCGAAAGTTGGAATTTCGGCGATTTCGGTCGATAGGTGAGATTTTGATATCGGGCTCGGAATGGAATTTTGAGAGTGGTTGTAGGTCCGTTGTGTCATTTGGGACTGGTCTGTAAAATTTCACGTCATCCCGGGTTGATTTGATAGGTTTCGACGCGAGTGTTGATATTTGAAGTTTTGAAAACTCATAAGTTTGATTTTTGGTTTGATTCGTTGTTTTAGTGTTGTTTTATGTGTTTTGAAACCTCGAGCGAGTCCGTGTTAGGTTATATGACTTTTATGTGTGGTTGGACGAGGTCCCGGGGGCCTAGGGTGTGTTTCGGATGGGTGTCAGGTCCATTTTCCTTATTTTTGAACAGCTGAAATTTGCCTTCTGGTTTCCTTCTATGCGATCGCATAGGAGTAGTCGCGATCGCATAGAGTCTCTTTGAGCAGCCCAGATTTTCCTTCGGTGCGATCGCAAATTCACGTCCGAGATCGCACACCTCCACAAACCACACACTCCGCGATCGCATCTTGCCCCTCGCGTTCGCACAGTACAATATAGGGATGGGGCAGTAGACATGGTTTCCTCTTTGCGATCGCATAGCAGCCCTGCGATCGCGTAGTGTCCTTGCCCTTTTTCTCCGCGTTCGCATACCCCTTGTCGCGTTCGCGGTGCACCTGGACAGTGACCATAGACCTCTTCTATGCGATCACATCAACTCATTCGCGATCGCATAGTACCTTTTTGCCAGCAGCAACTTTCCTCTCCGCGATCACATCCTTGTGTTCGCGATTGCGATGCTTTAATACCTGGGCAGAACAGTTTTAAACTCAAAATCGGGGTTTCACCATTTTTGACATATTTTGACTTCTAGAACTCGGTTTCGGGCGATTCTTTGAGGGTTTTTCACACAAATCGAATGGGTAAGTGTTCTTCCACTATAATTAATTATATTTCATGAATTAGTTCTTGTTTTTATCATTTAATTTGTGTTTTGGGTTGAGGGAATTGTGGGTTTTGAAAGAAAACTTCTAAGAGGAAATTTCATGATTTGAAAGACCAAATGACATCGGAATTTGATAAATTTAGTATGGGTGGACTCGTATCAAAATGGGTAATCGGAATTTATAAAATTTATCGGGTTACGAGGTGCGGGACCGGGGGTCGACTTTTGGGTCGATTTTTATAATTTTGTAAAGATTGAAACTTTATTGTTCGGAATAGTTCCTTATACGTTTTATGTGTATTTTGAAGTTATTTTAGTTGATTTTGAGCTGTCCGGAGGTCTTTCCACTCGAGAAGTTTATTGTTGAGTACCGGGTTGTCGTCATTGAGGTAAGTATCTTGCCTAACCTTGTGGGGGGGGGGGGGAACTACCCCTTAGGATTGAGTCTTCTTTGTTGTATGTAGTCCGTGTATGCGAGGTGAAGAGTGTGTACTTGGACTTATTTGCTAATTGACTGCCCTTTTAAGATTCATAGGTTCTTATGTTACCTGTTTATGTGTTGTAATTGATACATTTGAATCCTTGGTTGTTAATTTCATCCTTTCCTGCTTAGATTCGAATTACTGCTTTTGGATTCCTTCGTTGGCTATTTGATTTTAATGGACTTAACTGAATCGTTTACCGCTCTTATCTCCATGCTATATTTGCTCCAAAAAAAAACTGCCAAGTTGACTATGATAGTGTTATCTAGATGTATAGTTGTTTAGCTATAGTTAGAACATCCGTTCGTTGGTGTCAAGCATGACCGTGAGTCTTACCTTGTAATTCTTATGACTTTTTCTTTAAGTGTTACTTAGGTCTAGTTGATGAACATTTATGTTGTTGATATTTCCTTGATGTTGCCTATTACTGGGCCTTTGTTAAGCTGAGTTTTATCCCGTGAAGTTAACTGTTTAGGTGTGATTGGTTATAGTTGTTTCCCTTGCCGGGATCGTGTGGTTTATCTTATTATTCCTATTGTTGATGATGTTGTTTTCCTTGTTGACTCCCTTGCCGGGATGTTATGGTTTCTATTACTATTTATGATGTTAATGATATTGTTTGTATTGTTGGCTCCCTTGCCGGGATGTTGTGATTTATGGTTCATATGGTTGATGTTCCTTGCCAAATTTTTGTTCTTGATATTGTTTGCGTGAGGAAGAGTGTAAAGCACGAAGGGTGATGTCGTGTATTTATTTGTTGCATTGTGAGGAAGAGTGTAAAGCACGAAGGGTGATGCCGTGTATTTATGTGTTGCATTGTGAGGAAGAGTGTAAAGCACGAAGGGTGATGCCGTGTATTTATTTGTTGCATTGTGAGGATGAGAGTGTAAAGCACGAAGGGTGATGTCGTGTCATGATTTAATATTCAAAAGCACGAAGGATAATGACGTGCCGTTTTATTTATTCATTGTATCGTGAGGATGAGAGTAAAAGCACGAAGGGTGATGCCATGTATTTATTTACTTGTTTTGGTGAGGATGAGAGTAAAAGCACGAAGGGTGATGACGTGCACTTGTCTTTGCATTTCATTCCGTTGTTCTAAATTTGGATATTCCTACTGATCTCTTACTGCATTTATTGGCAAGATTTGATATTCTTCCTGTACTGCATGGCAATTTCTGAGTTACGGACTGAGTTCCGGTAGATAAATCTTGAGGAGATTTTGATCAAGGGATTTTACTGAAAAGTATCATTGAAAAAGCTATGGTTTTGAAATGACTATATTTGAAGGACTTTTACATCGAAGGTATATTTGAAAAGCACTAGTCTTGCCTAAAATGACATTTGGAAGTCATTTATCGGGAAAGCATCTTTGGGAAGTTTCGTATTTTGAAAGAAACTATGTTTTACGTAATTCTCTCTATTAAATATATTTATATCTACTTTTGGAGAAAGTATGTTTTCAAAGGAAACTCTTCCATACTAAAATGATTTTATTTGCAAAAGTTTTTCATATGAACTGATGTTTAAATATTTCCACCAGTTTATGGATTTAATGGCTAAGGCCGATGTGAACAAACCGACGTAGAGTTGAGTTATTGGTGTTCTCTATTGTATTGTGTTTCCTTTCGGTTTGGCTCGTTTTGCTGTACATCTTTCTATGTATTTTTATGATGTTTCGTGATTGATTTCTGTAATTTTCTTCCGCTTTACATTGTCATTGTTGTAAATTATTCCGTGAAGTCTTAGATAGATGTAACGTTCGGTCATTTCTATATTCATGTTATTCATTTTTTGTAGATCAGTGGTGTCTTGACTAGTCCTCATCACTACTCCACCGAGGTTAGTCTTGATACTTACTGGGCACCGCTGTGGTGTGCTCATACTACTCTTCTGTGCATTTTTGTTGCACAGATCTAGGTTTCGATTGTTAGTAGCTGCATGGACCATTGACGAGGAGACTCAAGATAACCTGATGTTGCGTTCGCAGGCTTCAGAGTCACCTCCTTATAAGTAGTATTCATACACTGTTGGGTCTTTTTCCGAACAGTTGTATTTAGAAGTTGTAGAATATTCGTAGATCTTATGACTTGTATTACTGGTTTTGGGAAACATTATAAATTCTGTCAAGATTTCTATATCGAGACTGTTAATTATCCTTTTATTATTGTTGTTATTCAGTAACTGTTAGGATTACCTAGTCCCTAAGACTAGGTGCCATCACGGTACCCAACGAAGGGAAATTTAGGTCGTGACAGTTTCCCTCTTCAAAAACCCTCAAAAAGCTTTAATCCCGTTTTAAAATGGTGGAAAAGTGGACAAGGGTTGCAGACTGGTTTAATATATACTGCATAGGTCTTTACACACTGCGATCGCGGCAAAAAGGCACACGATCGCGAAGAACAAAACAGCTACCCCAAAATTTACTGCTACGCGATCGCAAAAGAAGCCACGCGATCGCGATTCGACCTGGCCCAAACTCACACGATCGCGATGCACTCTCAACCACCTCTCCCACACGCCCAAATACTCTACGCGATCGCATGAACTCCCACGCGATCGCACTACTTAAGCTGCTCACCTTATACGATCGCAATCATACCTCTGCGATCGCGATTCACAAATTCCTCCTCGCCTCATCTTACTCTATGCGATCACGGATGAATTCACACGATCGCGATAAACAATTCATTGCTGCAATAACACCAGAAAACCAGCAATCTCTTCAAGTCCAAAAGTGCTCGTTTGAGCATCCGAAATACACCCGAGGCCCCCGGGACCCCAACCAAACTTACCAAATTATCCCATACATCATTCAAACTTAGTTGCACCCTCAGAACAGCCAAAATAACATCAAAACACCAAAATCACATCAAATTCAAGCCTATGAACTTTGAATTTCTAAATTCCACCAACGGTGCCGAAACCAACCAAAACACATCCGATTGACCTGGAAATTTGTACACATATCCAAAATAACATTATGAACCTGTTTCAACTGTCGGAATTCCATTCCGACCCTGATAGCCTATTTTTCACTGCCGACCGAAAATCGCCAAAAACTAACTTTTGCCAATTCAAGCCTAATTCTACATCGGACATCACAAAAATATTCCGAACACACTCCTAAGTCCCAAATCACCTAACGAAGCTATCCGAGCCATAAAATACACATTCCGAGATTGTTTACCAATAAGTGAACTACCAGTTGACTTTTCCAACTATAAAGTTACTTTTAGAGACTAAGTGTCTCAATTCTCACTACAACCATTCTGAATCCGAGCCAACCGACTCTAACACATCATAAATAGTATAACCAACCTATGACAAGGCAAAAATAGTAATAATAATGCAAGTTCTACGGAACGACCGACCGGGTCGTTATAGAAAGAGAGACGGAGAGAGGAAAGAGGCAGGGAGAGAGACGACGAGAGAGAGAGCGTGCATGAGAGAGGACATGGATGGGAAATAATTGATTTCTTATTCAATTCCTAATATAAAGTGATACTCGTTAAGCCTAATTTGTATATAATTGGTAGATTATATATGGCCATGTAATTAAGTTAAAACTTGATTAGGGAGGCTAATAAAATTTAATATGTCATATAAAAAGGTAAAAATCCCTAAATTGTATGCATTGATGTGGTAAAAGTAATTACATTATCTGGTCGCTTATTAGGTAACTACCAATAAATCCTTACTACAATAATTAATGGGGCATTTTCATTTGTACTTGTTTTTGGGGTCACGTTTTAACTTACCCGTTTTGCAAAAAAAAAAATTGCAAGCGTACTCATTTTTCGCGTAACTTCAAGCATACGGGCCTGAAGTAGCAAACGTTTTTGCCTGAAGTGTAGCAAAACTTCAGATATTTTTGCATGAAGTTTGGCCTGACTTGCAAAGGCAATCACGCAAACTTCAGTTCCTAGTAGAAATGGCAAACTTCAGTTCAATAAAACAACATCATGTGTTGGCTGGAGTTTTTGTTTGTAATTGCTGTACTTAAACATTCTAGTAGCTGAAATTTTGTTCTGTATTTGCTGAACTTCAGCATGTTTTAAGTGAAGCTTTATTCTGCATTTGCTGAACTTCAGTATGCTTTAGCTGAAGTTTTGTTCTATATTTGCTAAACTTTAGCATGTTTTAGTTGAAACTTTGTTATGTTTGTGATGAACTTCAGGGCTGAAGTTTGTTTTGTATTTGCTGAACATAAGTATTCTAGGAGCTGAAGTTTGTTTTGTATTTGCTGAACATAAGTATTCTAAGAGCTGAAGTTTTTGTTTATGTTTGCTGAACTTCAGCATTCTTACTTGCTTTTATTTTTATTTTTATTTTTATTTTAATATTTTCTTGTGCTCATGATGTAAGCTGTCATAAAGAATATACGTACACAACTTCAACTACTACATTTTTGTTCTTTTACTTATTCTTCTCTCTATCTTCCTTCTTTCATTATATGGTTTCATTTTGGAATTAGAATCTGAATCAAAGAGTATATTCACGTTCACTTTTGTATATTCCTTAATCTGATTCTGTTTCGTGATAATGGAAGATGCAGTAAGTTTTTGTTTATCTTCAACATTCGGAAAACAACGGAAAGGAGAAAGAGACCTGAAGTTATTTAAATAGTGGGTACAAATTAAAACTTTAAAAAAAAGATGAGTATAGGTTAAATGAGGCGACCAAATAGGGCGCTCCGTGCAATTTTTACATAATTAGTTGACAACCGGTTAAGAATAGGTTCCTTCGTTCAGTTTACAAAAGGCCCTAGTCATTGAAAATGGGGGATTTGTATCTATATCCGTTTTTTAGGTCACGATTTAATTTATACCCGCTTTGTAAAAAAAATTGCAAGCGTACTCACTTGTCGCGTAAACTTCAGCATTCTAGTAGATGGTTGAACTTAGCATTCTACTAGTTGAAGTTTTGTTCTCTATTTGTTGAATTTCAACATGTTTTAGCTGAAGTTTTGTCCTGGATTCAATAGTTTTGTCGTAAAGCTTTTTCAAAAACTTCAACAGAAGATACTGATGTTATTTAGTTCATTTGTAAAAACTTCAACACTAAATAAGCTGAAGTTTTGTCCTGGATTCAATAGTTTTGTCGTAAAGCTTTTTCAAAAACTTCAACAGAAGATACTGATGTTATTTAGTTCATTTGTAAAAACTTCAACACTAAATAAGCTGAAGTTTTGTCCTGGATTCATTAGTTTTGTCATAAAACTTTTTCAAAAATTTCAGCAGAAGATGTTGAAGTTATTTAGTTCATTTGTAAAAACTTCAGCACTAAATAAACTGAAATTTTATTGTCAAGTGTCATATTAATCCAAACTCCTTAAACATAAGATTAAACACTGGAATTTCGACAAGAAATATCGGCGCTAGTACGAGAGGATAATCTTCCTGCGAGAATGCTAAAGATCTCTTCTATTGCATGTTCAACAAAAAATCATCAAAGAAACATGATTTCTTAAATTTGATACTATGGTCAACTTACGTGTTTACGATGGTACTCTGATGACTATGTCAACTAATTTTTTGATCGCTTTTTTTTTCGTCCTAATTTCAGGCTTCCTATTGTTAGTAAGGCCGAAGAAAGGAGCGCACAGGTAGCAGAAAGAAGGAGGCGTTTGAAGTTGTAAGATTAAGGTATAAGTTAAATAATTTTAAAAGTATGGGTATAGGTTAAATGGGGGCGACCAAATAGAGCGCTCCGTGCAATTTTTACTTGAAAACATACTAAAATGATGTCCAATAACCGGTTAAAATTAAAATAGAAGAAAATGATTTTATTAAAATCTCAAATTTTATGGGTTTATAACTAAAAAAATATTTATAATGGGTCATAAAACCAATAAGGCGTGATTATTGTCTGATGGTATTAAAGGAAATATTGTTCTGATTGTAAGGATGTGATAAATTTTGTCCAACCTCCAAATTTAAATTTAAACTTAGTAGCTAAAGTGGTAAAAGAAAAATGTTTTTTTTTTTAAGAAAACACAAAAGTACTACAATCATTTTTGAGAATACTGTTTATGGAAACCAGCAAGTTAGCCCAACTACGAAAACTGGGTCCAGTCCGACATGTCACAAGTAAGCCCCAATATTCAGGTAAAAATTGCATGGCCAGTTTTTGGACTGGTAATACAAAATAATTAGTAACTTTTATAAATTAATAAAAAAATAACCTTTATTTAATATGGAGATAAAATATACATGAATAAAAATACTCTTAGCAGAAATACGAAAATAAATCCAACATACATGGAATTCGAACCTCATCCTGTGTATTGTTTCCAACATAATATGCCGGGAGTGAAACCTCATATATGTGAGACCCGAAAAATCCAGCATAATATATTGGAGTTCGAACTTCTTGCATATTAAATTCAATCGTAATATGCTGAAGGTGAAACTCCACGTATGTGAAACCCATCATAATGTGCTATAATTTCAAATGTTTACAAGCCAAACTTTACCATATCATACTGATGTTTCAAAAGAGGAGTGGAAAATGAATATCACAGATTTATGACTTAGGTTAATTGGAGGGGGTGATATTAGAAATTAGATATGTTTTGTGCTAAGCGCGGACAATTTTACAAGTCATACGTGGCTGTCTAAAAAGGGACCTTCACCTAGAAAAACAATACTCCCTCTAGTCTACGATAAGTGATTTTTTGATTTTTTTTTTGGGGGTCTAAAATAAATGATTTTTTCAAATTTTAAGACTGAATTAATTATTTTTTTCCTACATTACCCTTGGAGTAAATTGTGTTGGAGTATATGTTAGAAGTGTTTATGTGAAGAGACAGTAAATGTTAGTATGTTCAATTATATTCTTAATTAATGGTAAAAGGTAGATTTCTTATGTTGAAAACAACCAAAATATCACTTATTGTAGATTGGGGGGAGTAGTAGCTAATGATATTCTAAGGACTTATAACATGTTTAGCCAAGTTGCAAAAGTGACTTATTTTGAGAAGTGTTTTTCTCAAAAGTATTTTTTTTGACAGTACTTTTGGTGAGCAGCAGTTTATGTTTGGTTAATTAATTTGAAAGCACTTCTGAACAATAATCAGTGTTTGGCCAAAATTTTAAAAGTGCTTCTAAATGTATTTTTCTCAAAACTGATATTAAAAAAAGTGCTTTTTGAGAAAAACTACAAGGGTGTTTGGCTAAGCTTGACTAAGCTTATAAGTACTTTCCGGCTTATCTACGCGTCTGGTAAAGCTAAAAGTGCTTATAAGTCAAAATTAAGTCAACAGTCATAAGCTGGTCACCTCCAGCTTATGAATTTTTAGCTTATAAGCACTTTAAGTTTGACCAAGATTTTTACTATTTTATCCTTAAAATATTTCTTTTAAGAACAAAACTCCTACATCGATAATCACTGCCTCAAGTATTTTCTTCAACCTAAACTACCCCACCTCTTTCGTTTTGCAATCCTCATTGACTATCTAAGATAAGCAAATGATCTATTCATTTGCATATTTGTATCAATGTAATTGTGTATTAATCTTTGAATTATATGTAAACATGAGGATATCTCCATTTTTTGGTGTATTGCTTTTTAAGTGTTGTGCTGATGAAGACAATCTTGTTTCTCTACAAATATTTTGTTCTATTTAGGTTTATTTTTTACTGAGAAACTTTTGTCAATTTATTAATTATTACTATAACTTATGATTATATGCTTATCATATAATAGACTATATGTATCATAAAAATTATCTTATCTAACCACAATTGTATTTAAAATAAAATGACAAATAGAATATGTTGTATTTGAATCGATCTAGAATCTAAAACATTGAAGAAATTACGCCCTTATAAGTGTAAACAATTCTAAGGTTTAAAATATTTTAACCGAAAAAGAGCTTATCAGCACATTTTTATCAAATACTGCAGCAGCTTATTATCAGTTTCAGCACTTGTATCCAAACACGTAACTGCTTATTTATTAAATCAGTTCCAGCACTTAAAAGTACTTTTCAGCACCTAATGCCTATCAGCTACTTCAAATTAGGGCTGTTCATTTGGATCGGATATCCGAAATCCGAACCGATCCATTCACTTTCGGATTTCGGATTTCGGATTGGACCGGATTTCGGATTGTGTTTATAAAAATTTCGGATTTCGGATCGGATTCGGATTGGTATATTTTAATCCGATCCGATCCGAAATCCGAAATTATTAGGCAATGTATAAATACTATACTTTAATTTCGGATAGTCAGTACTTTCTTTACATCTTCCTCCAAGTTATTACCTTTACAATTGCTAGAGTTAGCTATATTGGCGCCATAGTACTCTCATAATTGTATAAACATGAATTTTTCTTAATGCATTGCCTCTTTTACAAAGAAAATATACATATTAGTTTGCAACATTGAGGCATTTACGATCCGAAATCCGATCCGATCCAAACTTTAAAATCCGAATCCGATCCGATATAATTCGGATCGGATTCGGATTGCATTTTCTAGAATCCGAAATCCGAAATCCGAATCCGAAATGTGCTAAATCCGATCCAATCCGATCCGTGCACAGCCCTACTTCAAATCAGCTAATCCAAACGGGCTCCACTTTTTTCTGGTTCTACTCAAAAATATTTTTTTTTTCTAAAAGCTTGGCCAAACACTTCAACTTTGAAAATAAATAGTAATTTTTTTGTAAAAAAAAAAATTAACTTTAAAAAAATTTGGCGCTACAAGGTTGACATGTTTTTCCTGAGGTTGACATGCTTGTCCTTGATAACGATAATGTTGATTGTTCAAATTTTGTGTAAATAATTGCTTCCAACATCTTTGGATCTTGAAGAGGTGAAGATTAGAGAGTCCAGAACCAAAGTTTGGTTCTTTTGGACAAGTATAATCGAAATGAGTGTAAAAAAACATGAGTGATATATCTATATATAACGCTCTTTTAAAGAGCACTATACTTTAACGTCCGTTTTGGACATTAAGGTATAACGTTATTTAAAAGAGCGTTATATATAAAAACGCTTTTGTAAAGGCGATATACCTGGAAGCTGATAAGACACGTATGTATAGCGCAGTTAATAAAACCGCTATATGTATAGCGCTGTTATAAACCGCTATATGTATAGCGCTTTTATAAACCGCATTATACATACATAAGTAGTCGTCCCCATCCCTTTCCCCCACGTTCAGAAACAGAAGACCCCCCATTTTTTCTAAAAAAACTCGTTTAAAAACTCGAGTGGATGCCTCCCGTCCCAAAAATGTAAAGAGTGTTGGTCCCACATCCTAGCCAAGCCTTCTATTGTTGTGAGTTGCTTGTTTCGGACTCAAATTTTAAAATTTTCAACTTTCCGAAAAACATAAATCGAGGTATTCTAATTTAGTTTATGTCGAAACTCGTATAAATAATGCATATTAGTTGTTTTGAATGTGTTCCATGTTACTTTGTGCTTTTTTTTGTAATTAAACTGGTATGTTATTTTTATCCGGACTAAGATATTAGTGTTTTAAAAAAATATGTAAAATTGAGAAATTATTTTTTTTAAAATAAAAATGTTAATAAATTACTTTTACTGCTTTATATGTATTTTCGTGAATATTTTGTGATTAAAGTGTATTTGTTGTTTGTATCTAGTTTAGATTATTTATTTTCTTAAAGACTAGTAATATAGTGCCATTTTGGCATAGTAAAATATAGAGCCTTTTACCGTAGTATCACTGTAGTTTAAGTATCTCTTATACTGATAGATCAAACACAAACTTTGTCCAATTTACAAAACTTAATTATTTAATTTACAAAAAAAATATATAAAATTATAAAACTAACATGTAAAATAATAAAGCTAACACATACAAGAATTAAAGATAGCTTGGTGCTACTGGGCCTTAAATATCGAGCATGGGACCCATATGCGAATACTCTCTCCAATTAAATATTGTATAATTATAAAAATTAATTATTTAATTTACAATAACAAACATATAAAATTATAAAACTAACATGTAAAATAATAAAACCAACACATACAAGAATTCAGGATAGCTTGGTGCTACTGGGCCTCAAATATCGAGCCTGGAACCCATATGTGAATACTCTATCCAATTAAATATTGTATAATTATGAAAATTAATTATTTAATTTATAAAACAAACATATAAAATTACGAAACTAACATGTAAAATAATAAAACTAACACATACAAGAGTTCAAGATAGTTTGGTGCTACTGGACCTCAAATATCGAGCCTAGAACCCATATGTGAATACTTAATAATTAAATATTGTATAATTATAAAAATTAATTATTTAATTTTCAAACAAACATGTAACTAATGTTGTTTAATTTATAGTAGACGACATGGACGTGCCACCTATGCATCCCGGACTTTTCTGTGATGAGCTACTGTCGTTACAAGGCGATCATAGGTCTGCCCACATATGGGAGAGAGAGTTATTGGCCAGACTCTCTGTGCCAGGAGAGTGGACGACATGTGGGATTTTCTAAAGGGCAAAGTTCTCCATCCCCGTGTAGTCACACGCCTATGGGATACCGGCTTCTACAAAATTTTGGAGATCGGGCGACTGCAGCTCGATTGGTCTTTGGTCACGGCCCTGCTAGAGCGGTGGCAACTGTAGACGCACACATTCCACATGCCCATTGGCGAGGCCACCATCACGCTGCAGTATGTGGAGGTTTTATATGGGCTTCCCGTTGATGGACACCCCGTTGCACTGCCGCAGACCATGAGAGAGATGATACGTGTGCAGTATTTGGACATGCTGCGGAAGCTCACTGGTTTTAGGCCACAGGATGAGACAGCACACTCAGGGTCCAATCTCCTGAGTTTGACAGCTATTCGACAGCATTTGGAGATATTTCACCCCAACATCACTTGCAGACAAATGATCTGCATACTCACCGGTATACGAGAATGCTGCTACTCCTTATGTTTGGATGGGTCTTGTTCTCGAACACTTCGGGGAACCTAGTCATCTTGAGATTTCTTCTTCATCTTGAGCGGCTAGATGATTTACCCTAGTATAGCTGGGGTGCTGCTGTTCTCGCCTACTTGTATAGGCAGATGTGCCGGGCGAGCATGAGAACCCAACATTACGTATGTGGATTTTTGCCGCTGTTACAGGTGACAACATATTCGAATATTCTATTCATTATAAAATATCTACTAAAAATATATCTTAAATTTTAATTCAACTTTGTATGTTAGGTTTGGGCATGGGAGCGGTTCCTGCAGTTGCAACCACCTCTACCACCATTACCTTCGGATTTACCACCTCCGTTTCTCCCTCTAGCTAGGAGGTGGGTTCTCCGGAGGGGATACGTACATATCTACGAGCTCGGCATAATCTCTCCCTTTGTAGGGATTTGTTGTATTGGTAAGTTTACTTGGCATAGATTCACATGTGTTGCATATACTCACGTTTTTTGTTGTTACTTAATAGTTCATCTTGACGAGCTGATATGTGGCATGTCCGATTATTGCTCGGTCGACCGACTTATTTGGAGCTCTTCCGTCCCACTGATGTGCCTCGATATTGTGGAGCATCATGCCACGGAGCGGGTACTTCGCCAGTTTGGTCATCCGCAGCTTGTACCGAGACCGCCCACATGGCAGCCTACACATTACTAGTAGGATGATCATTCCAGGGTGGACGACGCATATGTGGCATGGCTAGAGGCGCAGGTCGATACTTGCTGGCGAGCTGACTTGATTCCCCCTCCCCCCCCCCTTCACCGAGTCGGAAGGATACTTTTCATGAGTATATGCCCTAGTATTGCGGTGTTACCCAACTTTTCTTCGGGAATCCCATTCATCGAGCTGGCAGCTGGTACATTCCATACACCGTGCGGTACGAGGCCCTGGTATGTTATATGGTATTTTACTTATATAATTGTAACCTAGCGTTCTGTAATTTATATTTTACATGTTGTGCAGGCTATTGGCCTACATCTATTCTACCAGTTGGGACTACAGATGCAGCAGCATGCCAGTGAGGGAGCGACCATTTTGCACGATTATGGTCGGCAGGTTGCAGAGCTGGCTGCCCGGACACTGCGGCGAGCCTGAGGGGATCAACGCTTAGGAAACGACGCGGCTTATGTGGCACCTGAGGAAGAACGATTGTTTGAGACTCCAGGTATGTTTCTAGACCCGTTCAAGGACGAACGTTTGTTTAAGAGGGGGAGAATGTAATGACCCGACCGGTCGTTCCGTAGAATTTGCACAGTTATTTCTGTTTCTGCCTTGTTATGCATCGTTTAGTGGTTTATGATGTGTTGGAGTTGGGTGGTTCGGGTTCGGAGTGGTGGTAGTGAGAATTGAGACACTTAGTCTCTTAAAGTAGCCTTATAGTTGGAAAAGTCAACTGGGGGTTGACTTCTTGGTGAACGATATCGAAATGCGGATTTTATGGCTCGGGTAGTTTTTTTAGGTGATTTGGGACTTAGGAGTATGTTCGGAATGTTGTTTGGAGGTCCGGTGTAGAATTAGGCTTGAATTGGCGAAAGTTAGTTTTTGGCGATTTTCGGCCGGTAGTGAAAAATAGGCTATCGGGGTCGGAATGTAATTCCAAAAGTTGGAACAGACTCGTAGTGTCATTTTGGATGTGTGTGCAAAATTTCAGGGCAATCGGATGTGTTTTGGATGGTTTCGGCATCTTTGGCGAAATTTAGAACTTTCAAAGTTCATAGGCTTAAATTCAAGATGAATTTAGTGTTTTGATGTTATTTTGGGTGTTCCGAGGGTGCGACTAAGTCCGGACGATCATTTATTACTTGTGGGTATTTTTGGTTGGGGCCCCGAGGGGCTCGGGATTGATTTCGAATGGTTAAAGGAGGTTTGGACTTGGAATTTGCTGCAAAACAGCTGCTGGTGTCTTTTTACTGGTGTGACCGCACCTGCGAACGGGGGCCCGCAGGTGCGGGCCCGCAGAAGCGGACAGGACTCCGCAGATGCGGAGATTGGCTAGGTCAGTGGAAGGCCGCAGATGCGAACGTGGGACCGCACCTGAGGAGTCGCAGGTGCGGAAATGGAGTCGCATGTGCAGAAGGTCGATGTTTAATGAACTCTCGCAGGTGCGCACCTGAGACAGCAAGTGCGGGTCCATAGGTGCGAGATTTTGACTGCAGGTGCGAAAATCTCTAGGCAGAAAATATAAAAAGGGTCCTTAGCGAATTTTGGTCTTCTTTTCACCATTGTCATGCAGGTTTGAAGCTTTTGAAGGGTTTTTGAAGAGGGAAATCGATAGTTCTTCATTGAGGTAAGGTTTTTTGAATCTAAACTCGTTTATATGTGATTAAAGGTCTGATTCGTGGTGTATATTTGGGGAAAATCAGTGCAAAAATGGGTAACTAGGGCTTGAGTTTAAGAGACCTTAAAATGGGAATTTGAGGGGTCATTTGGACTCCGATTTCAGTGCTCTTGGAATGAATAGACTCGTGGGTGGATGAGTATCCTTATGGTGTAAATTTTATCAAGTTCCGAGACGTTGGCCCGGGGGTCGGGTTTGGCCAATTTCGGGAATTATCCCTAAATTTGATAGTTTTCAATTGGGTTTCGTTTCCCTAACATATTTTGATATTGTAAATCTGATTTTGATAGACTCAGAGCATTTGGGAGCCGATTCGAGGGGCAAAAGCATTGCAGAGTAGCTTTTCGGGCTGGTTTGAGGTAAGTAATGACTTTAAATCTTGTCCTGAGGGTATGAAACCCCGGACTTAGCATTTTCTCACCATTTTGGAGTCACACACATGTCGGATGACGGGTGTGTGGCGTGCACTAATTTGGGGATTTGGACTTGGTCCTTCCCGTGGAAACTATTGAGTTGCGTAATTGCTTTTAAATCACATGATAAACCGTATTTCCATACTATTGCTATATTTGAGTTGTAAGCCATGTTTAGGGCCTTGTGCCGACCTGTTTTGACCCCTTGGGGGCTATTTTCTGATATTCCTCACTATTTCGATCATGATTTACACTCAGTCACATCGTATTTTGTTGTTTCGAAACTCATACTTGTTACACTATTTTTGTGATATAAAATACTATTTTGGGTCGAGTACCCCGTTTGTTGATAGTCCGAGTGGCATTTTGATAGTTTCTGATTAAGTGAGGCCGAGGGCCAATGTTGTGAGGATATTATGGGATCGGTCTGCACGCCGCATCATGTTACATTGTTATGATATGTGAGAGGCCGAGAGTCTGAGTGATTTATGCCACGAGATGGCTTGATATTAGCGCTTGGGCTGTAGGAGCCCCTCCGGAGTCTATACACCCACAGTGAGCGCATGTACCTACTGAGTGCGAGCGCTGAGTGCCGAGTGCCGAGTGATTGAGAGACATGAGTGACTGTGAGGTTGCTCGAGGGGCTGATGCTGAGTGATTGTGAGGTATGCCGAGTGAATGATTCTGAGTGATGATTTGCGCGAGGGGCGGTTTATGACATTTGTTTCACACGAGTAACTATTTATGATTCATTTCATCCTTAAACTAATACTTTTGAGTATTTTACTGAATTTATTTGGAATCACACCTGTTCAAAGGATTTTACCGAAGCTGATTTTTAACGCATATTTGACTAAATGTTTACACTGTCGGAAGTCAATGTTTTACCCATTGTGATTTGGTGATTTGTTCCTGTGTGTTTTCTTACTATTCAGACTTGATTTATTTTCATTACTATTGAGTTGGCGTACTCATCATTCTCCATGCACCTTTGTGGGCAGATTCAGGTGCTGGTACCGAGCGTTAGCCATCTTACTTCCGTGCGGAGCCAGAGTTGGGATATTGAGGTAGCTGTCCAGCGTCCACATCATCTCCATTTCCCTTTCTTATTTTGTACTTAGCTCTTCGTTCCGAGACTTGTATTATGACAGTAGTATTCGTGACATCGTTCTTAGACGCTTATGACCTGTTGGCTCCAGATTTTGGGAATGGTTGTAGACTGTTTAGCTTGATCTTTTTTTGCGTAAATTCAGAAGTCTATGTACTTTATGAAATATTGAAAAATGAATTGAGAATTTTGAAAAGAAAATATAAATATGTGATTGTTGGCTAGCCTAGTTCCACGATAGGCGCCATCACGGTCGGTTAGGATTGGGGTCATTGGATCAATCAAAATGGAGGGATGAGATTTGATCCCACCTTTACTCATCAAAACGACATAGTTTAGGTGCGAAACTATGTCGTTTCATGATCTTCACCTGGCAACCCCTCTATGAATTGGCCATTGCACTTTTGGCCACTTAAATCATTTCAATCTTGGCCTAATTCCCTTAATCCTACTCATTAAACTAAATTTACACAAATAAATAAATTAATTATTAACTTATTCAAATAATCAATTAACCAGATTAATTCACCAACTGAATAGTTAGTTAATTCCTAAAATGCATAAATGAAGAAAGAACTAAATTTTTTTGGTATTTTTATCATAGGAAGTATGCAATTAAAGACAAATAAAATTGAGAAAAATAATTAAAATAACAAAACACTAATGACTTAAGGAGATGTTAAAATAGAAAATTAGGTATTCACACCAACAACCTATTTTTTCTTCTCCACCTCTTTTAGTTTCTCCTTCAACGCCGTAATTTCTCGTTTATACATAACCTCATCACGTTCTTATCTTTTGGTCAAATCATGATAAAACTGCAAAGTTTGTTTGTATCATTCCTGCTTACAGGGTTCATCAATCCATACCTCATAATTACAATAATTTCCGTTGTTGCCTCCAAACCTGTTCACACACATCCAATATATGCGCCCAACTTGACCATCATCCCAACAGTCTGCCATCATACAGTGTTCGCCGCAATGGCCCTTGGTACATAAATGCGTTCATACATTTGTTAAAGCGAAAAAAAATCCTGCTTTTATGGAAAGTTTTGTTGATACCCAAATTTTTCCTCATATTTTTTAAATATACATATATACTTTCGAAATAGTACACATTCATCATCATTTGATTTATAAACACATACAAGCCTTTTTTCTAATTTTCTATAATTTAAAATGGTTTTTAAATCAATTTAATCCTACATTTTATTTTTGTATAAATACTCATTAATTGCATCACAAATTATTTTTATGATGATTTTATCATCTAAATTCATCATTTATATCCATAATAGGTTTTAAATATTTTTAGTACATTTGTTATAATTACATCTGCATTTTTAAAGGCTAAATTGCACATTTTGCAATAATAACCCATATACAATTATAATTACTTTATTTCTGCAAAAAATAACCTTTTATATTTTTATAGTGTTAAATAATTGTTATTAACCACTTTCATGCACAAATAATATTTTTACTATTTATTTACCACTTTTTACGAATTATTTACTAATTTAATTGAGTATTTAAATAATAGCCCATTTTCCTCAATCATTTTCGGACCTAAGATACCCAAACCAACCACATTACCCAGTTCAACTACTTAAATCCTAGCCTAGTCCGCCAGTCCAAATCAAATAACCCAATACCCCTTACCCAATTACCCAAACCCATTCATTAAACCCAACCCCAATCCGCCTAAATCCTGGTCATTGATAAAAAATGATCAACGTCCCACAGCTAATGACCCCTTTCCCTTATATATCTCCTATATACCCTAATACTCACTTCTCAAAGACCTCCGCCCTCAAACCCCACTCCTCTTTTCTCTTCTAAAACCCTAGGCACCGTCACCTTAATCCCCCCATAATCTTTCTTCGATTCCAACCAGATATGGAATTCCTTGATGATTTTCTTACCTTATTGGTCTTATCTCGATACTGGCTACTCAGTTATGGTATAACCTAGTAGCTTGCCTAACTTGGCAAGCCGATTTCTTCATTTTCGGACCAAATCTGGTTCGAACCTTCCCCTTTTCTCATCTATGTCCATTTTTCCTCTCTCTGGGGTACGAATCTTTGAGATTTTTTCTCTATTTTTATTTACCCTAAAGTTAGGGTTTAGATCTTGTAAAGATCTATTTATATTTTTCTTATTTTTTGTTTTAAAACTTCTTTATGCTCCCGCATGTTTATTTCTTTGTGATTTTCGTTAAAAGTTCTGCCTAATTTATTTGCCCTAAAATTAGGGCTCGGATCTTGTTAAGATCGGTTCTGGTCCTATTTTTGTTGAGTATATTAACCTTCCCGTATATCTTCCTATGTGCCTTCTATTTTCGTGATATTGTTTAGCCTAATTTATTTGCCCTAAATTAGGACTCAAATCTGTTAGGGTTCTTATTTTTTGTTAATATTTTTTCTTCAATGTTTTTCTATATTTGTCTATGTGCGTATCATTTTGATTTTCCTTTGATTATTCTGATTAATTTTATTTACCCTTAAAATTAGGGTTTCGATTCTTATTTCGTTTGTCTTACTGATTCTGTCAATGGCTACTTGCCGTAGCTGTTCCCAAACCTGTTTGATTACTGTTATTTCTGCCTTGCCTTAATAATATTCTGAGTTTTTCCTTAAATAAGTTGATTGATTATTTCCATGTTTGTGTACCCTAGTCTAAGCCTATTTAACCCCTTCCCCCTTTCCCCTTAGAACAAGAATAAGAACTCGAAATTGCTTTCACTACTAAACTTTATACTCTATACTACTATATTCTCTTTTGATTCTGGCTGGCTGAAAGCCAAGGCCAGAAATCTGCACTGTCACTCGCTGCTATTGATGTCCACTGCCTCATTACTTAACCTTTTTCTGTTCTATCTAAATTAGTAAGTCACTTAAACCTCTCTATCATTTAATTGCTCAATATGCTACTGTACTATATTCATTGCTCTATGTGTGTTAGGTTTGTTTTAACTTAGTGATGAAACCTGTTTAATTATGTGTACTCAACGTTGTCCTTAAGTGTGTTTAATATCATTCCCTAAAACCAATTTATCATGTACCCCTTAATCTATTATTCTGTGCCCACTATGCCATTAGTTCTTATTAATCACCAGCATGCTATTTTCTTAATCTGAATCCTTTCTGTCTGTCTGAAATATGTTTTGATTCCTTGTCAAAGCTTCAAACTTGTCAGTTTCAGCTTATTAGTTTCAAAATGTTTATCTCTATTCCTATGCGTGATTCTATCCCTAAGTATGATTCCTAATCCTATCCTTCCCTCTTCTGAACCGTAATCCTGGCTAATCTGAGTACTGTCATTAGCCTTCTTGGTGTGAGCACTGCTCGGGATTTCTATGAGACCCTCGTGAACTCTGACACACCAGGATTTGGTCCATAATTTTCCCTTAAACTGATTTTGATCTTTTCACTCTAGTGCGAGCACTGTCTCCGGTTCATGAAACCCTTGGGAACTCTGACACACTCGAGGACAGGGCTTGGTATGCTTGTGCTGTAAAACAGAAGTGAGTCAATTGCTTTGTGGTTTTATGGACACTGGCTTTTGGAGAAGTTGTGAATTGAAGGGGTCTGGCCCATCCAGATGTTGTTCTAGGACTGCTAAAGGCTTCCTATATTTTACTACTTTGTAATTTATTCAATTAACTCTGGTCTGTAATAATTTTTGTAATAACAATTCTGGGGTATTAGTAAAAAATTGGGAAGAGGTTCTTATTTTACATTTGTAATAAAGTTGGGTAGAAATCCTGCTTATAGGTTCTATACTGTGTTGTTGAAGTTGTATGCTAGAAATCACGCCTATAGGTGACTTATTATGTTCAGTCATTATGTGCTAGCACCCATATCCATTGGCTTATTGCTTGGTTCAATTATGTCCGTTATAGACCATGCTTATAAAAATGGTGTGATCCAATATGTGTACAAATTTCTGTTCACATGTTGTTCTGTTCAAATTGTAGAAATCATGCCTATAGGATCTAAAAAAATTCAAATTGTAGAAATCATGCCTATCGGATCTAAAACTGTTCAAATTATAGAATTCATGCCAATAGGATCTAAAACTGGATCGAATTGTAGAAATCATGCCTGTAGGATCTAAAGCTGGATAAATTGTCGAAAGCATGCCTAGAGGTTCGAACCAATTTAATTTATGTCCGTTATTCATGATGTCCAAACACTGTACTGCTACCCTCATTAGAAAACATGCCTATAGGATTAAACAAATAATTCTGGATATGTTCCTGTGACTGGCCATGGTTTACTATCGCATAAAACACCTAGATACCATGCTAATAGGCTTAATCATATTATGCTAAAATCAGTAGGCAAATTTATGTAGGTTCTAATAATCACATTAAGAAACTGATTTTATACATGACTGCCTACTTGTTCATTCAACATCACATAGATATTGTCACAACCCAAAATCCATTAAGGTCGTGATGGCGTCGGACACCACTATTGGGCAAGCCAACACAAAATCGTTAAATCAAATTCCTATTTTAGTATTTTGAAATCGTTACTTTTCATTTCATTATAAAGTAATCTCATAAAATTTAATGAGTAACTAACAAGGTTTTAACACTTCAATTAATAAATACATCCCAAAATCATCCCATAACCCGGTGTCATAAGTGCATGAGCAATTTCTAAGAAAAACCAATAAAATACAATAACCGTTCAGAATACAAATTGGACAGAACAGAAAAATACACTACTTTGAAAGAGACTCTGCAGGTTGCGGGTCGTCTCGAGAGAATCAGCTCCCCTAAGTCTCCAGGTCAGCCACATCACTGCGTCAAGCGGGGCCACTATATATATATATATATATATATATATATATATATATATATATACATACATGTGCAACAAATGCACATCAAGTGTAGTATGAGTACGAAAACAACGTGTACTCAGTAAGTATCCCGCCTTACCTCGAAAAGGTAGTGACGAGAGGTCGAATTTGACACTTGCTAGAGGTCAACTTAATAAAAATCAAAGGTGACACTAAGCATGGATATCATAGGTAATTAACAGATAGTGGTAGGAGATAATAACATCTTCCACATTTACAAATTTTAAGTCTTCGTCTTTTCATTTGACAACTTATAATTCAAGGCCAGTAAACAGTTAAAATTCACAGAAAATACTCAGCAAATATCATGCGCAAGTATGCCGAGGTTCGAACGGCTCGAACCAACGATAAAAGTAAATTGTGCACTGCCGAAGGGTCGAACGGCTCGAACCATAGATACATCTATTACCCCGCTTGCGAATCGATCATGCGACGCGTTCATATATAAATAATAGAGTTACCCTGCTCGCGAATCATACATGCGACTCAGGTACTCATAGATACACGTATTCATACAATAAATTCACATTTTTATCAGGAAAGCAGTTACTCAAGGAAGTGATAAAATTCTCTTTTAATGGACACGAAGATAGTATCTAAATTTTTTCTGAAAATTCATTTGCCAAGTTCGATAAGGTTTTAAATATTATAAATTTATCAGTAAGGCTACAAGTACGGCAAATAAAGCATGCTTTATCAGGAAAATAATTATCCAAGGAAAATCAATTCCCTTTCTAGATGATTAAGAAAAATAAACTTTAACCTTCTTAGGTATTCAGTTACTAATTCGATAAAATTAACAACCAAATTTTATTAGCAAAATTACAAGTATAACAAGTAAAGTATGCTAGTGGGTCCTAGACTACCCAGACACAAGCATAATAGTAGCTACGCACGGACTCCCGTCACCTCGTGCGTACGTAGCCCCCACAAAAAGTAGCACATATTTAATTAGTTCACCTATGGGGACAATTCCCCCTCACAAGGTTAGAAAGGAGACTTACCTCGCTCTGGAGTTCCATAGCCGGCTCCTACCTTTCAAACAACTCGACCGATGGCCAACGATCCAAAACTCGTTTTCGCTTTATTAACATTAACAAGCCTCCTCCGACATCGTAACATTGAGTAAAATGCTCATACGCCACCAACAAATTGATATCTACAATTACAATCTCAATTAAAATCAAAATATGACTCAAAAATATTTATCAATATCCATTTATGGCTCACAAGTTGGCTACAGCCTCCAGCTCAAATCGTCTAATAGGTTCACTTACTAGCACATTCAACTTCACTCTTATAATTTAATACCCATTTGAATTCATCAATGATACTACATTAATTCTCCAACATCGCCAAGTTACTATGCATCGTCTTTCTTAACCAACATTTTCAAATTATTCAATTTGGTGATTACTTAATTGAACACTTACAATTAAGCTAGAAAATGATTCCATAGGTTCATTGCATCCTTTAATTTCATTTCTAAAAATACTATTTATTTCTTCTTCATTTTCTCAAGAACACTATTCATGCCATGAACTAGGGTTTATGAAATTAATTATCCAACCATAACAACTTGAAACAAATATTAGAATTACTCTCACCGACTCATAAGAAATGGGCTTGAAGCATTAGTATTACTGTCCTGAAATTTTCCCTTAAAAATCCAATATTTGGGAAATTTGGTGTTCTTGAACAACTTGAAGGATTTCTAGGGATTTCAAAGATTGAATGATGTTAATACTAGTGTTAATAGGATGTTATTAACTTAAAATATCCAATAAAACTCACCTTGTATTGTTAAGTAGTCCCCAAGGTCGAATCCACCATGAAAGAACCAATTCCTAGCTCAAGAAAATCCTCCAAAATAGCTGCTGCCCGTGACTGCCTTATATAGGCACGAGTGCTTCATCGAGTTGTACCTTGCACTGTGCAGGTTGTACATCCTATTACAAGTTTTTCCTTGCTGCACACCTCCTATTAAAACGCCCATAACTCCTTCTAGAAATATCCAAATGACAAACGGTTTGAAGATTTAGAAACTAGACTCGAAGATATTTCATTTGATAGGTTGTACACCATATAACTCTTTATATATTCCTAGATATGAGCTTCCAAAATCGGCTCCACGCATAAGAAAATTTTGTCGAAACTGCTTCACCAGCCATCTTCAATCAATCATAACTTTCTGATAAAATGTCCAAATGATGAATGGTTTAACTTTCTGGATACTAGAATGCAAGGTCTACATCCTTTATGTTTTGCAAATTTTCAGATTTCTTATAGATATCGAGATATAAGCTTCCAAATTCAGCTCTGCGATTGCACCAGTTGCTGCCAAAACAGCTTTCTGCAGAAATTTCAGCAACTTCAACAATGTGCCAAACGATCTGAACCCCATCCAAAACTCATCCGAGCCACTCGGGACCTTGTCCGAATAAACCAATAAGTCTCGTAACATAACACGGACCTGCTCGAGGACTTAAATCACATCAAACAACATCAAAACTACAAATCGCGCATCGAATCGAATTATGAGTTTTCAAATCTTCCAACTTCTATATTTTGCGCCGAAACATACCAAATTAATCCGGAATGACTTCAAATTTTGCACACGAGTCATAAATGACATAATGGATCTGTTCAAATATTCAGAATCGGATTCCGACCCCGATATCAAA
This sequence comes from Nicotiana undulata, assembly GCA_005239495.1. Classification (NCBI taxonomy): domain Eukaryota; kingdom Viridiplantae; phylum Streptophyta; class Magnoliopsida; order Solanales; family Solanaceae; genus Nicotiana; species Nicotiana undulata. The sequence goes on from ML289611.1 coordinate 33,338, forward strand.
ATTTTCACTTTCGGTCGGTCTTCTCAAAAACCTTCAAATTTCTATCTTTAGCCAAATGACTTCAAAATAACCTACGGACCTCCGAATTCACTTCTGATCGCGTTCCCAAATCTAGAATCACCATACGGAGCTATTCCCAGACTTGGAATCCCAAACGGACATCAATATTACTGAAATGTACCTCAACCCAGACCAATGATATTTCTTCTAAAATGCTAACTTCCACAATGTACGCTGAAATGCTCCCGGGTTATCCAAAACCCCATCCGAACATACGCCCGAGTCTGAAATCATCGTACGAACCTTTTGGAACCTTCAAATCCTGATTCTGAGGCCGTTTACTCAAAAATCCAATCTTAGTCAATTCTCCCAACTTAAGGCTTCCGGAATGAGAATTTTCTTTCCTAATTGACTCCGACCTTCCCGAAATTTCAACTCCGACCATGCCTACGAGTCATTATATCTGAAATGAAGCTGCTCATGGACCCAAACTGTCGAACGACGAACTAGATCTCAAAACGACCGGTCGGGTCATTACAGATATCCCGCCTATAGGATTTTTCAATTAAATAAAACATGTCAATACGCCCAATCTGTCCGCGTGCATTTGTTGCCTTATGTGTGGGGGCTAAATTGAACCTTTATCTCCTTTTGAATGAAAAGTCCAATATGTTTTTGTATGTTGCTTAGTTTTACAATTTTGAGCAACCTAGGTTGAGTTTAGAACCATCCAAAAAATAGAGGTCCCAATGCCTCCAGGACCATATGTAAGGGACGGGTAGTGCACGCATAGGACAAGAGTTAGAATTGATTAGAGCGCTTTAGGTAAAAACTCAAAGATAGTAATTGGGTAGCAGGAGATGATAGTCTATGTCCGCTGAATAATATGAGTAACACCCTCGTCTTGAGGGAGTTATGAAGTATTATTTATGTTGCACAGGGTGATCCTATAGGCTAAAAAAACTTAGGACCCCCCATCCCTATTAAATAATTCCTTCGCTTTCTTTAGACTAAATCACATAAGTTAAGTTCGGTCGGGAGCCACCGTTGTGGACCTCGAGGGGTGCCTAACACCTTCCCCTCGAGGTACTTTGAGCCCTTACCCGATCTCTGGTGATGCAAACTAGTATAATCCGAGTTATTTGCAATAGGTGACCTAACGCACCTTAATCCGTTAGGTGGAGACGCTCCCAATATCCAATTCCTTTCCCTTCTCAAAAGGAGTTGTCAAATGTCAAAACCCGATTTTCGCGAGAAAAAGGGGGCGCGACAAGTTTTGCTACTTGTTATGGTTTAGCGCAGAAAATAACTAGAATTCTCCTGTTATTTATAGTCAAGGCAACACACAAAATATAGTATTTAAACGCGATATGCTCACACATAACGTAGTATTTTACCGTGCTATGTTTCGCATGTTAAAGATTCTTTCGGATACAAAATAACTTTTTCGCAGGTGGGAAACTTTTCAGGTCGACAAGACAACACACATAATGTAGTATTTAAATGCGGTGTTCTCACACATAACATAGTATTTAACCGCGCTATGCTTCGCGTGTTAAAGATTCTTTCGAATACAAAACAAATTTTTCGTAGGCGGGCAGCTTTTCAGGTCGACAAGAAAATACACATAACGTAGTATTTAACCGCACTATACTTACACATAACGTAGTATTTAATCGCGCTATATATATTCACATATTTATCAAACATTCTCCTCCACTGACAGTGTAGTTTTCTAATAATAATTTTAGCATGAAATTCGAAGGTCAACGTAAAAAAAATTCAGTTTTTAATCCAATACTATTTTTTATTACATGAACGGAAGGGAGAAATTCATTAATTTACTCAACTAAAAAATGTTAAATATCAATAAGATTTAACAACAATGGAAACATAATTTTATTTGATACATATTGCAACATAAACAAGTACATACACTTATTAGAACCACATAACAAAAATAAAACACTACGTGTATCCATGATAGTTGGGCACATTAGAAGAACTTTCACCAGGAGCTGGATTACCACCGCCACCCAAACCAGCTGAAGGACATTTTCGACGGTCGTGTCCTGTTTGCGAGCATATACCACATCTGCGCGCATAAACAGTATCACATACATCCATTTGGTTTTGTATACGCGTTCTCTTTTGCACTTGTATTCGACGCAAAAACTCCTTGTTACACACCATTTTAAATGGTTCCGGAGGCCAATAGTGCTCAGCAGACACTGGCTGCAACTGCCCACTATAGGTGTTAAGTATGCAGCAACATTATACTGTTTATCAACATAGTTGGTTGGCCCTAAACCAACACGTTGAAACCAACTGATTGCATGTGAGCACGACATGTGGTAGATGGACCATTTCCCACAAGAGCATAACCTTCTAGATTCATTTATGGTGTGTACATTATTTCTCCGGTTTTGATGGATAGAGGTGCGAACTTCAAAAAAATTGTTGTCGTGATCATACTGTAAAAATGAATGCCAATGTGCTCGCCGCCTGTATTTCTCAAATATCTTCATCGGCAGTGGCATAAATTCAACACCCCTTTCCATCAATGATGTTGCAGCTCTTTCAACAAACCTCTCTGCCATCTGCTTGGATGCCATGAGCACCATGGCAGTGACAGGCAATCCTCGTGCCGACTTCAATAACCCGTTGAAAGACTCTGACATATTTGTAGTCAGGATTCCCCATCTTCTGCCACCAGCCACATGCAAAGTCCACTTTTCAGGCTGATGTCGCAGTAACCAACGATAGGCTGCCTCTTCTTCCTGCCTGATAGGTTCCATGTGCCTCCGGAATTTATGCTCTTAGTGATCTATTGTAGCCATCCACATTAAATCATGTAGATCCTTGTTGGGATATGCCTTCTGGAAATTGGCCTTCAAGTGCCTCACACAGTAACGGTGGTAGGAATAAGGTTCTTGCCATGCAGGCAAATTCTCTACAGAACTTAAGATACCACCATGCCGATCTGATATTAGACAAATACCTGAACGCTGTTTGACAACGTGCTCTTTCAAATGGTTCACAAACAGCGTCCACGTCTCTTGGCTTTCATTGGTGCAAATAGAAAAAGCTAGAGGAAATATTTGTCCATTAGCATCTACTGCAATGGCGATCAACAACTTAATATCATACTTTTCATAGACATGAGTGTCGTCTATGGATATTACCGTCCGACAATGCATAAAACCATCAATTGCTAGTTTAAATGCCCAGAACACGTATTTGAAAAAGTGTTGCAGTGCGGCCATGAACCGGGGTAGAGCTGCAAATGACTTACCCCAGTTACCATAAATAATTTCAAACGCACGTTTGCGCCCGAGAAATGCCTTTCTTTTGGTAATGGTATGGCCATATTCCTGGTGGACTGATGTAATGCACTCTTTGATTTTATACCTTATGGGCGCTTCAAGGTGTGGAATAAGGACAAGAGAAATCAAGTCAGCATCCAAGTTGTAGTGATTCCCATTGAATGTGTCCATTTTCACAAGTGTGGGTGGCAATGTATTTATCCACTTTCCACAAACATGTTTTCTTCTTGCTCGTGCGCAGCATCCAATGACAACCTGTAAACCATCTACGGTAAACAACCTTGTATACATTCGGACTTACTCCCATACCGTCATCTCACGACACTCTTTTACGCTGTACATTTTTGCGCCCTGCTTATGCGCGCTTTAATAGGAAAAAGCATGCAATTTGCGAGCATCGTTGTTCTAGACTCATCCCACATTGCTGTCCGAATTTCATCAAAATCCTGTGTGAGAGCATCCACATCTGGAATACATGGAAAATGATCAAGGTAGGGAATCCGTCTTGAATGAAACGTCACTTGGGACTCGTACACTCTTGGTCTAACGTGGGGTGGAGCATACTCCCTCGTCAAATCAGGTCCATCATTATTATCTTTCTCCTCATCACCAACCTCGTGAGGGAAGGGTGTGTCATCTCCAGACTCATCGACATTATTGTCATAATCACTGTTCTCTTCCTTACTCTGTGCATCTGCCAGATCCCGATTTAATATGTCATCTTCGGTAAATTGAGTTAGGACATGTGGTTCAACTTGCTCGTTTTCACTGCACAAATAAAAACATAATAAGCTACTCAAATTAATAAATACTTTACATATAGTTGTATCACTTCACTTACAAGTCGTAATGTGTCGACATTCCATGATGGACATTATCCTGTTGGTGATGACTCCCAGATGGACCATCATGATCCAACACAACAGAACTACGCATATTCCAACTGGGCGTGGGTTCATAACTTGTAAAATTCATAACTGGCCGGTACCCCCTGTGGAATATATGAGTGTTAATACAAGTTCAATACAACAAAAATATACATCGTAACACAAACGAAAATCGAAGTTTACATGTGATGACCCAAGGGGCCATTTTATGAATTTAGACTCCGTTCTAGGCTTATTAGCCATAAAAAGATTAATTTTAACTACCTCAATTTGCGTGCACAATCCGGGCATAAAACCTGCAAGCTTTTATGTGAAAATATAAGAAATAATAATTTTTAGAATTAAAATTTTGGTTTAGTTGACTTGAGTCAACATTTTGAGTAAACGGACCCGGATCCGACGATCCCGGGAGGTCCTTAGTATAATATGGGACTTGGGCGTATGCCCGGAATTGAATTCCGAGGTCCCAAGCCTTAGAAATCAATTTTTGAAAGAAATTATTTTGCTAAATTATTAATGAAATAAAGAAATGAATTAACGTTTGAAACTATTGGTATCGGGCCCGTATTTTGGTTCCGGAGCTCGATACAGGTTTGTTATGATATTTAAACCTTTTCTGCGAAATTTGGTGAGAATCGGAATTTATTTGACGTGATTCGGACGTCCAGTTGATAAATAATGAACTTTAAGTGTTCTTGAGAAAAATAATGAGTTTTGAGATTTAATTCATAGTTTTACATGTTATTTTCATGATTTGATCGCACGAGAAAGTATGTATTATGCTTTTAGACTTACATGCATGTTTGGTTTAGAGCCCCGAGGGCTCGAGTGAGTTTCGAATAGGTTTGGGTTGTGTTGCGCTCGTTCTTTCTTATGCTTCGACGTCGTTTCTTCAAGCATAAATGATATCATATCGAACAAATGAGCTACGATTTCTGTTTTGAAGTATTATATCTGTATCGTAATTACGGAGCCGTAGCAAAAAGAATCGTTGAATTTGGACATCGTATGAGGATTTTAAGGTCATTTTACTAAGGTTGCCAGATTTTTCAGATTAATTACGAAATTGTCACTGGCAACGTAGTTAAAAATATGAACTATTTGCAAATATTAAAACCTATATATCTCATTTATTATAAGGTCAAATTGAGTGATTCAAAAGCCTAACTTGACTAGAATTTCACAAAGAATCCAGTGGAGACATAAAATTCGAGTTTCGGGATCGCTTGGTATGAGAAACGAGGCAAAATAGCTGGCAGAAAATATATAAAACTAGGGTTTGTTCATTCGGTTATATTTTGAGTTGGGGGAGCTTCGAGTTGGGAGATTTTTACCATAGGGATTGGGGTAAGTGTTCTCTACTCATTTTGTTTTTGTTATATTTCAATTACCTAATATTTTTCATCACTTTTAAATAAAAAATCAAGAATTTTCATGGTAAAAATTGAGAGTTTGGGTAGAATTAGAGAATTTTATAAAAATCGAATCTTTACCTCGAATTGAGGCTGGATTTCGAAACTAATTTCATATTCGGGCTCGGAGGAGAATGTGTAAACATAATTTGGTCCGAACTCCGAGTTCTGACCAAGCGGGTCTGGGTTCGGTTTTTCGCTTTTTTTTAGAAAACTTAGGAATTTTTTAATTTTCAGTAAAGTTAGTTCCTTTAGCATTAATTAATGATATTAAATCAATTATGGTTAGATTCGGGTGTATTAGAGGTGAATTCAAGATGAAAAAAAAGTTTTAATTGAGCTGTGAGTGGCCTCCGAATTTGAGGTAAGTGCTTGGTTTAACCTTGACTTGAGGGAATAGGAATCCCAACTTAATTGTTATGTGAAAATGCATGTGTGTGATGTATAGTTGAGGTGACGAGTATCTATGCACCACCAAATGGTACACTTACATGATCCCTTCCCCGTTTATTGCTTCATGTTTTTAATTGTTTCATGTTCATTGTTGTTTTCTATAATTACTTGGGTTGTTATATTGTTGTAAGTCTTGTTGCAATCATGTTTGGGAAAGTATTAGCCGTTTTTCTTGGTTTCATTGTGGTACATAAAGACTGAGTGAGTTGACATTGTTTTACAAGATGTATATATATATATATATTCCTGTTGGTTCATTTTGAGATATTATTTATGAAGTTTGTGAGAACTAATGTTTATTGTTTATGACTGTTGAGACAAAAGTATTGTGAAAGGCTTGGCCTGAATTGTAAAAGTTTTGATAAATATATAAATATATATGACTGTGATAAGGGTAGACAGGGGAAATAAATATATATGACTGTGATAAGGATGGACAGGGAAAATAAATATATATGACTGTGATAAGGGTGGAAAAGAAAAAAAAAATATATATATATATATATATATATATGACCGTGATAAGGGTGGACAAGGTAAATACATATATATA
>ML289611.1:40411-53293 GCA_005239495.1 Nicotiana undulata
AGTATATATATATATGATTGTGATAAGGGTGGACAAGGGAAATACATATATATATATATATATGATTGTAATAAGGGTGGACAGGAAATATATATATATATATATATGACTGTGATAAGGGTGGACATGAGATATATATATGACAATGATAAGGGTGGACAGAGAAAATTTAAATATATGATTGTGATAAGGGAGGATACTTGTGTTGTACTGAATTTCAATGATATTTTACTGGTTCTGATACTCAAGGATTTGAAGCTTACAGATTTGGAAAATTTAATGTTTTACTCTACTGTTTCTCATATTATGCACCTTCGATATTTTAAAGTAAAGTTTGAAAATTGGGAACTTTGTGTGAGATTTTGGTGACAGCTGCGGCCTGAAATAGGCGACTGAGATATTTTATTTATTGTTTCAGTTTATATTTTTTTATTTGTGTAGAATTATTTTATTTCTTTATTACATATATATATTGTCACACGATATGTTAAAATTTCCTCGCCTTAGCCTCGTCACTACTTCGTCGAGGTTAGGCTCGACACTTACTCAGTATATGGGGTCGGTTGTACTGATACTACACTCTGCACACTTTTGTGCAGATCCAGGTACCGGATAGCATTAGAGATTTTTAGTAGCGAATATCCATCATTCGGAGACACGAAGTATATCTGCCGGCGTTCGCATATCCCTGGAGTCTTCTCTTAGTTCATAGAGATTGTTTTATATTTTCTCAAAACAACTATATTATTCTTTCAACCCATTATTTGTAGTATTCTTAGAAGTTCGTGATTTGTGACACCAGGCCCTGGGGTAGTCTTAGAGTTATTTATATAATTAGTTCGTGACTCGGTTTATTTAATTGCTTATTATTTTATATTTGGAGTATTCATTGGAAATCATTTAAATTAAGTTTACTTTAAATTTATTTTATTTGTGCTTAAGTAAATAATCAAGGAAAATTAGCTAATCGAACTCTAACATTGGCTTTCCTAGCAAGTGTGGTGTTAGGCGCCGTCACGATTCCTAAGGTTGGAAATTTGGGTCGTCACAAGTTGGTATCAGAGCACTAGGTTGCCTAGGTCTCACAATTCACGAACAAGCTTAATAGAGTCTGAAGGATCGGTACGGAGACGTCTGTACTTATCTCTGAGAGGCTATCAAGTTAGGAACAACTTCACTTCTATTCTACTATATCGTGTGAATTTGTTCTATCATTGATGATTGAACTCGTCTATTCTTGTTCTCTCGCAAATCTCGACAAGATGCAATGCGTCTACAACCGGACAAGAAATGGAGCCCCAGTGACAGTTACGATTAAGGAAAAGAGTCAGAGGCAGAGCTCAGTCTAGAGCTCTAACATCAACACTTATTTTAGAGCCTCAAGTGGATCTAGAATCGGAGGTTCAAGCTCAGTCGGTACATGTTGGACTAATTCATATTCCAAAAGGATTTATAGTTACTCCAGTGTTACAGGATGAACTAGTCCGTTTATTGAGGTTGGACAAGTTTACCAAACTATTTCCACTCCATTTCAGTGGTATATTTTTTTTAGGACCCACATGATTTTCTTGGCCGCTGTTATGAAGTATTACAGAACATGAGAATAAGTTGAAAGTAACGGGGTTGGTTTATATAAGCTGTGGATTTTAACATTGTGGATTATCACACATTGTGACTTATGACTTCGTGCCAAGTGGGGAAGTCCACCTTCAAGGAATAGATTGTGGGGTCATGAGTTATATCGATTTTGTCCTGGAATGTATAAGGCCTGAGATTTTGCAAGAGATAAAGCTGAGACTTGCGGTATGTTTGCCTCCTTAATAACCCTATACCTCATTACCAAAGGAGTTATATAACCAACTTTAAATCTACATAAGGTTTACTCAGCGTGAAAGTCACGGTTGCAGATTTTGGGGTGCTCCAGAGGGAGTACAGTGGTTGACGAGCTTCTAGACTATATGGTTCGTGAAGGGAATTATCTATATAGAGCCTTACCTTTGGGATCATTGTGAATCGATAAGGATAAGAGTTACCTCAAAGAATAACGAAGAGCATATGAATAAATGGGGTAGCTCAGCAGTGTTGAGTCAGCATAGTAAAAGAAGAAATGGGCCGCTGGTATTTGTAGCAAGCCTATGAGGAGGACGACTAGCCAATACAACACCAACTACTTGACTCAGTTCTCATAAATTTTATTGAAGGAGTTTGTTTCTCGGACTCTCCATAATGCGTGGCCATAGGGTTTGAACGGTTGCGTCAGGTCACCACGACGATGTCGGGACATGCCATCAGGTTTGATAAGTTAACCCGTCATACTCCTTCTTCAGTTCATATAGCCATTGGTCGAGTCCTCAGACTCATTAAAGGACTCGATTATGATTGTAGAATTTTGTACGACTCAGGGCAAGTTGATACTTCATTTCGGCTAGTGGTAGAAATTGCTTAGATGTTAGAATGTGTCCGGGATGAGGAAAAGAGGAAGTTGAGGAGACTAAGAGGTCTCGAGGTTCTAAAAGATTCAGTGGATTTTGCTTTGCAACAACAAATTATTTTGGTAGGGGCTCGGGCAACCGACCATCCCGGCCCATATATCTGATTACTCTAGGTGCTTCAATGAGTTCTTTTAATGCACCACCGCTACGATATTCCTCCAATGGTTATTCTAGTTATTTGGTGTAAACTCGGTATGAGCAGCTGAATCATTTCATCAGAGCACTTAGGCTACGTGCCCATTGCAGTTACAACTCAACTTACATGTCGAAGGTGGAGGTCAGACTCCTAGAGGTGGAGACCCAGCATGTTGATGTATTTTATATGGAATGGTTGAGGTCGTTATATCAAATGGTTCCATTACAAGAACAATCTCTAGTTATTATAAAGTGAGAATTTTCTTAACTTGATTCGATTATGAGTATCTAAGAATGTCCTCCTAATATGCTCCACTCTTGGGGGAGCTTCGTAACTCTAAAATCTACTTATATGAACACTTGTACGGAGAAATTCTATGGAGATAGCTATGTCTATCATTAAATGTTGTAATTTTGTTTAACGGAAAATATTTAAAAGAAGAAAATGGAATATTTCGATTGGCACGATATGCATATTACTTGTGATTCAGAATTGAGGACGAGATCCTCGCATTTTAATATGGTTTGATATGTTTAAATCAAGCTACGAGCCGAGGTGGAAGTTATGTAAGGACGAGATCATTGTGATGAAAATTCTTGTGTTTAAATTCTCCCTTGGGAAACTAAAATTCGTATTAGAGTACTAATAGGGAGTCATGTCTGTTAGGGTTATTTGAAAATTTCTATATAATAATAATAATAATAATAATGATAAGTAAATAAATTAATTAATTAATTAATTATCTGTACGTAATTTTCCAAATTCGTGCTATAATTATTGAGCTTTAACCTACAAGGTAGGTGCCCGCCCATGTGGCGTTAAATGAAACACGTTAATTCGGGTATATAATTACAAGGTCTTCAAGCATCGTATCTCGTTATCAGTACTATGAAGGTTTGAAAGGAGCTTATTGTTAACGTGAAGCTACTTGATAATTCTGTAATTGGCTATGAACAACTATTAAGAAAATAGAGGCAGTCAAGAACTGGCCTAGACCCACCACAGCCACGGAAATTGCGAGTTTCTTGGGTTTGGCGGGTTACTACCGTCGTTTTGTGGAGGGGTTTTCATCTATATCAGCCCCTATGACTAAATTGACTTAGAAAAGTTCCCCATTCAAATGGCCAGGCGAGTGTGAGGCGAGCTTTCAGAAGCTCAAGACAGCCTTGACTTCAGTGCCGGTGTTGGTGTTACCATTAGGTTCGGGTTCTTTCACGGTGTATTGTGATGCTTCCCGAGTTGGACTTGGAGCAGTATTGATGCAGGATGGCAGGGGCATTGCATATGCGTCTCGGCAGCTGAAAGTCCATGAGAAGAATTATCCTGTTCATGACTTAGAGTTGGCAGCCATTGTTCATGCATTGAAAATTTGGAGGCATTATCTTTATGGCGTGCCGTGTGAGTTTTTTTTACTGATCATCGCAGTATCCAGTACTTATTCAAGCAGAAAGATCTAAATTTGAGGCAGCAGAGATGATTAGAGTTGCTGAAAGATTATGATGTCATCATATTATATCATTCAGGGAAGGCCAACGTGGTGGCTGATACATTGAGTAGGAAGGCGGTGAGTATGGGCAGCCTTGTGTATATTCCAGTCGGTGAGAGACTGTTAGCTTCAGACATTCAGACTTTGGCTAATCAGTTCGTGAGGTTGGATATTTCGCCCATCAGTGTTCTAGCTGGTATAGTCGCTCGGTCTTCTTTAATTGAGTGTATCAGAGATTGGCAGGATGATGACCCGCGTTTGATGGTCCTTAGGGATACAGTTCGGCATGGTGGTTCCAAGCAGGTTACAGTTGGAGATGACGGTGTTTTGAGGATTCAGGGTCATATATATGTACCTAACGTTGACGGACTTCGTGAGTTGATCCTTGAGGAGACTCACAGTTCTAAGTATTCTATTCACCCAGGTGCGGCCAAAATGTACCAAGACTTGAGGCAGCATTATTGGTAGAGAAGGATGAAAAAGGACATTGTTGCGTATGTGGCTCGTTGCTAAAAGTGTCAGCAGGTAAAGTATGAGCATCAGAGACCTGGCGGTTTGCTTCAGCAGATAGAGATTCCCGAGTGGAGGTGGGAGCGTATCACTATGGACTTCGTTGTTAGACTCCCACGGACTCAGAGGAAATTTGATGCAGCTTGGGTTATTGTGGATAGGCTAACTAAATCAGCACATTTCATTCCTGTGGCGAGTACTTATACTTCGGAATGGTTGGCTGAGTTATATATTCGGGAGATTGTTCGCCTTCATGGTGTGCCCGTGTCTATCATTTCTAACCGGGGTACGTAGTTTACTTCGCATTTTTGGAGGGCAGTTCAGCGTGAGTTGGGTACCCGAGTGGAGTTGAACACAGCATTTCACCCTCATACTGACGGGCAGTCCGAGCATACTATTCAGATTTTAGAAGATATGTTTCGCGCTTGTGTTGTTGACTTTGGAGGTTCTTGGGACCAGTTCTTGTCGTTAGCGGAGTTTGCCTATAATAATAGTTATCAGTCGAGCATTCAGATGGCTCCTTATGAGGCGTTATATGGTAGACGGTGTAGATCGCCAGTTGGATGGTTTGAGCCAGGAGAGGCTCGGTTATTGGGTACAGACTTAGTTCAGGAGGCCTTAGATAAGGTCAAGATTATTCAGGAGAGACTTCGTGCAGCTCAGTCTAGGCAAAAGAGTTATACCGATCGTAAGGTTCGTGATGTGGCATTCATGGTTGGAGAGAGAGTATTGCTTCGTGTGTCGCCCATGAAGGGTGTTATGAGGTTTGGAAAGAAGGGTAAGTTGAGCCCTAGGTATATCGGGCCGTTTGAGATTCTTGATAGAGCGGGGGAGGTAGATTATAGGCTTGTGTTGCCTCCAGGGTTATCCTCAGTTCATCCGGTATTCCACATATCTATGCTCCGAAAATATCATAGTGACCCGTCCCACGTGTTAGATTTCAGCTCTGTCCAATTGGACAAAGACTTGACTTATGAGGAGGAGCCGGTAACCATTTTAGACCGGCAGATTCGTCAGTTGAGGTCTAAAAGTTTTCCTTCAGTTCGAGTGTAGTGGAAAGGCCAGCCCGTTGAGGCAGCTACTTGGGAAACCGAGTCCGACATGCAGAGTAAATATGCACACTTGTTCGCCAATTCAGGTAATCTTCTATGTCCGTTCGAGGATGAACGTTTGTTTTAGAGGTGGAGATTGTGATGACCCAAGGGGTCATTTTATGAATTTAGACTCCGTTCTTGGCTTATTAGCAATACAAAGATTAATTTTAACTACCTCGATTTGTGTGCGCAGTCCGGGCGTAAAACCGGAAAGCTTTTATGTGAAAATATAAGAAATAATAATTTTTAGAATTAAAAAATTGGTTTTAGTTAAATTGAGTCAACATTTTGAGTAAACGGACCCGGATATGTATTTCGACGATCCTGGGAGGTCTGCAGTAAAATATGACACTTGGGCGTTGTGATGACCCAAAAGGTCATCCCGTGTAATTTTAGCTAAATATGTGTTCTGAGGCCATGAAAGCCTCCTTTTATCTCACCTCGATGTGTGTGCGCAGCCCCGGCGCGTAGACGGGAAGCCGTTATGTGGAAGATTGATAAAATGAGGATTTTATAATAATTAATTGAAAAAGTTGACTTTGGTCAATATTTTTGGTAAACAGACCCCGACCTGTGATTTGACGGTCCCGGAGGGTCCGTAGAAAAATATGGGACTTGGGCGTATGCCCGGAATCGAATTCCGAGGTCCCGAGTACGAGAAATATATTTTTAAAGCAAATTGTTTTATGAAAAATATAAAGGCTTTTGAAAAAATGAAATTTGATGTAAAACCTATGTTATTGGGCCCGTATTATGGTTCCGGAGCCCGGAATAGGTTCAATATGTTTTATATGAGTTATCTGTGAAATCTGGTAAGAAACGGACTTAGTTTGACGTGATCGGGACTAAAAATAGAAAATTTAAAAGTTATGAAGTTTTGAGAATTTTTATAGATTTTGAGGTTTAATTCGATGTTTATGATGTTATTTTGGTGTTTTGATTACCCGAATAAGTCTGTAGGATGTTTTTGAGGTTGTGTGTATATTGCTTTGAGCCCCGAGGGCTCGGGTGAGTTTCGGGTAGGTGTCGGAGTGCATACTTAGGAAAAATCTGGTGTGGATGCATTTTTGCTGGTGTCTGGTGTCTAACACTATGCGATCGCAACTCCTTCTTCACGATCGCATAGAGTATTTTCGTCCAGTGATTCTAAAAGTCCAAAAACAGAATTCAATACGGGAGTTTTTGCCATTTTTCACAACCCTCTTCTTCTCCAAACCCCATAGACAAGTTTTGAAGGATTCTTCCACCATAACCTCTTAGGTAAGTGATTCTAACATTGTTTTCTTCCATTTTTTATCAATATCTATTAGATTCTAGGCCTAAAATCATGGAATTAAAGGGTAGAAATTGGGGTTTTGGGTAGAGTTAGGGATTTTTGAATATTTGGGGATTTGACCTCGTTTTGGGGTCGGATTTTAAAATAAATTGTATATTCGGTCTCGTGGGAGAATGGGTGATCGGGTTTTGGTCCGAACCTCGTGTTTGGACAAAGCGGGCCCGGGGTCGAATTTTGGAATTTTTGGAAGAATGTTGGGAAATCTATAATTAGGCTTTGGAATTGAATTGTTGAGTAATTATTGATGTTATTGATTCAATTGTGTCTAGATACGATTGTTTCGGAGTCGAGTTCGAGAGGAAAAGCGGTGCTAGAGGCTTGATTTGCATTCTTGGAGCCGAGGTAAGTGTTTGGCCTAACCTTAGCTTGAGGGAATAGGTATAGAGTCTTCTTTGCTATGTGTTATACCATGTCTAACGTATAGGTGAGGTGACGAGTACCTATATGTTGTGGTCGAGCATGCCCGTGAGTCGAACTTGACGATTTACATAGTATTCTTTGATATTCTCTGTGTAATGAATTAATTGTCATACTGAAAGTGATACATTGAGGATATTTCATGATGTAAAATGTTATTGAATATTCGCCCGGTTGAGTATTATTTGTTAAATTATACCTCTGAGTGAGATTGGTTATAGCTGAGTCCCTTGCCGAGACGGTAGAATTCTTGTTGAATATTTTTGTGCATCTGAGGTTTCTTATTGTTGAATTTCCCTGTCAAATTGTTGCTTTTATATATGCTATGCACGAGAGGAAATTCCGTGCCGAGTGATTATTTATTTATGCACGTGGGGACATTCCATGCCGAGTGATTATTTATTTATGCACGAGGGGACATTCCGTGCTGAGTGATTGTGAGGTTATGCACGAGGGGACATTCCGTGCCGAGTGACTATTTATTCATGCACGAGGGGACATTCTGTGCCGAGTGTTTGTGAGGTTATAGCAAGAGGGGACATGTCTTGCCGTTCTGTTTATTTATTGTTCAGAATTGTTAAGTTCCTGCTGTTGTTCATACATTTCAGTTATTATCTTACCCCGTCATTTCAGTGAGTTATTGCCCATTTTCCCCAGCATGTTAACCCCATTTTTTTTTGTGTTTAACTGTTTATTTCTTGTCATTAATTCTTTATTATATTATTGAACTGCACAGGTATTCGTTATTTGTCGTGTCCTAGCCTCGTCACTACTTCGCCGAGGTTAGGCTCGGCACTTACTGAGTACATGGGGTCGGTTGAACTGATGCTACACCTGCACTTCTTTATGTTGTGCAGATTACATCGCCGGACCTAGTGAACATTGAGCGAGGGAGTATCCTTCAGTCCACGGCGACACTAAGGTAGTCCTGCAGGCGTCCGCAGGCCTTGGCGTCACCATCTATTTCCTTCCTTCTGTCTCATCTTGTGCTTCTAGACAGTTGTATCTGTTATTTCAGACTCTTGTTTTTTGAAATCTTAGACTCTCCATGTAATTGTGACACTAGTTCTGGGGGTTTATGTACGGAAATTTCATAACATTTATTATATTAAGTTGATGAATTCTTAGCTTCCGCATTCTTATTCGTTTATTCATGGTTATCGTTGTTCTTTTAAAAGTCGTAAATAAGGAAAATAGTAAATTTAACCAAAAACGTTGGCTTGTCTAGCGGGTTCAACGTTAGACGCCATCACGGCCTGAAGGTGGGATTTCGGGTCGTGACAAGTTGGTATCGGAGCTCTAGGTTGCTTAGGTCTCAAAATTCACGGACAAAATTGGTAGAGTCTGAGGGATTGGTATGGAGACGTCTATATTTATCCCCGAGAGGCTGCAAAGTTAGGAATAACTTCACATTTCTTCTTCCATGTCGTGCGATTTGAGTTTTACATGCTAATTGAGTTTCTATTCTATTCTCTCGCAGATGGCGAGAACGCGTGCTTCTTCATCTACTGATCAGCAGCCCGATCCTCCTGTTGCAGCTCCTATGAGGGGCCGAGGATGAGGCTGAGGCTATGCTAGAGGCCGAGGCAGGGGCAGGGCTCAGCCCAGAGTAGCAGCCCCAGTAGAGGACCCACAGATAGACTTTTCCGGTGAGGTTCCTGCTCAGACGGTTTCAGTTGGACCGGCTCAGGTCCCAGAGGGGTTCATTGCCACCTCGGTTCTTCAGGACGCTCTTGTCCGCTTAGTGGGACTCATGGAGAGTGTGGCTCAGGCCAGTCTTCTTCCTACTGCACGAGCCGTCTCTCAAGTTGGGGGAGGGGCCCAGACTCCTGGTACTCGCACACCAGAGCAGTTAGCCACTCAGTTCTAGACTCAAGCACCTCAGAAAGCTGGAGCATCTCAGCAGGGTATTGTGGCACAGGCCGTTGAGGGGGAAGCTATGTCTGCCGATGCTTTGTGGAGATTGGACCGGTTCACCAAGTTATTCCCTATTACTTTTACCGGTGCACCATCAGAGGATCCCCAGGATTACTTGGACAGTTGCTATGAGGTTCTTCAGAACATGGGCATTGCGGAGACCAATGGGGTTGATTTTGCTACATTTCGTCTTTCTGGTACAACTAAGACTTGGTGGAGGGACTATTGCTTGACCAGACCATCTGGGTCTGCACCTTTGACTTGGGCTCATTCTCCGAGTTGTTCTTGGGGAAGTATCTTCAAGTTACTCAGAGGGAGGATCTTCAGAGGCAGTTTGAGCGTCTCCAGCAGGGACCTATGACTGTTACACAGTACGAGCCCGACATGCTATCATGATAATCCCCACTGATCGAGAGAGAGTGAGGAGGTTTATTGAGAGTCTAGCTCAGCCTATCAGACTTCAGATGGCCAGGGAAACAGGTACTGATATCTCATTTCAGGATGCGACCGATGTGGCCAGGCGTATTGAGATGGTCTTATCACAAGGCAGTGGTCAGGGGTCTGACAAGAGACCTCGTCATTTCGGCCGATTCAGTGGTGCCTCATCTGGAGGCAGAGATTCTTTTGGAAGAGGTCATCCTCCCAGACTATTCCAGTCGGCACTTCAAGTATCCCGCAGTGCACCATCAACTCCTATCAGTGCACCGCCGATTCAGAGCTTTCAGGGTAGTTATTCTGGTCGACAGGGGCAGTTCCAGGGTCAGCATTCTCAACAGTCGAGGTCTTGTTTCACTTGCGGTGGTACGGGGAACATTTCCAGGTTTTTCCCCCGAGGTTTCGGTGGTTCTCAGTATCAGGGTTCCCGTGCTATGGTTCCCGCATCAGGTGCACCCCCACCCCCTCATCCAGCTAGGGGTGGAGGTCGAGGTGCTAGAGGTGGAGGCCGGACTATTAGAGGTGGAGGACAAACTGTGAGAGGTAGAGGTCATCCCGCAGTAGGTCGACCCAGAGATGTTCAGGTTGGAGGGGCTCCGCCCCGATGTTATGATGTTCCTGCCAGACCTGAGGCTGAGACCTCTGATGCAGTTATTACAGGTATGGTTTCAGTTTGCAGCAGAGATGCTTCAGTTTATTTGATCCGGGGTCTACATTCTCCTATGTGTCTTCATATTTTGCCCCTTATCTGAGTATTCCCTGTAATTCCCTGAATACGTCTGTATATGTGTCTACACCGGTGGGTGGTTCTATTGTGGTAGATCGAGTCTACCGTTCATGCTTAGTGGTTATTGGTGGTCTGGAGACTCGTGTAGATCTTTTGCTTCTTGATATGGTTGACTTCGATGTTATATTGGGGAGGGATTGGATATCTCTCTATCATGCTGTTCTGGATTGTCATGCCAAGGCAGTGACCTTGGCATTGCCAGGAGTACCTCGCTTGGAGTGGAGAGGTACTCCTAGTCATTCTTCCGGTAGAGTTATTTCATATATGAAGGCTCGGCGCATGGTCGAGAAGGGTTGTTTGGCCTATGTTTGTGATTCTAGTGCGGAGGTTCCTTCTATGGAGTATATGCCCGTGGTTCGTGAGTTTCCAGAGGTATTCCCTGCTAACCTGCCGGGTATGCCACTCGACAGGGATATTGATTTTTGTATTGAGGTAGCTCCGGGCACTCAGCCCATTTCTACTCCGCCGTATCGTATGGCCCCGGCAGAGTTGAAGGATCAGTTGCAGGATTTGTTGGATAAAGGCTTCATTAGGCCTAGTGTTTCTCCTTGGGGTGCCCCAGTGTTGTTTGTTAAGAAGAAAGATGGCTCAATGAGGATGTGTATTGACTACCGGCAGTTGAATAAGGTTACTATTAAGAATAAGTATCCTTTGCCGAGGATTGATGATCTATTTGACCAGCTTCAGGGTGCTACAGTGCTTTCCAAGATAGACTTGAGATATGGTTACCATCAGCTGAGGATTAGGGCGTCTGATGTCCCTAAGTCAGCCTTTCGCACTCGGTATGGCCAATATGAGTTCTTGGTGATGTCATTTGGGTTGACAAATGTCCCTGCTGCTTTTATGGAGTTGATGAATCGAAAGTTCAGGCCCTATTTGGACTCGTTTGTTATAGTCTTCATTGATGATATTTTGATTTACTCCCGTAGCTGAGAGGAGCATGACCAGCACCTTCGAGTCGTCCTCCAGACTCTGAAGGATAGTCAGTTTGTTGGCCCATATCACTGAATGGGTTTTGAAGATTGACAATAGGTGTCCAGTTGAACCAGATCCATCATAGCACACACTTCTATATGAAGCAGTTGGATCGCAAATCGTACAAATCTAGGAGATATTAGTGTTTGCTAAATATCAAAGAACTAAGAGAATGTCTCCTAATACGAAAAGATTGCAAATTGATATAGAAGACAGAACTTGATTTCAGCTAGGACAGAAATAGAGGAAGGAAGTTGAGTTACAATCAAACTTGTCTACCAAGGAAGAGTTGGATCAGAATTGTATCACGGACTCAACAAACGGCCTCTATAAATAATCAACGTATTACTACTGAAAGCAGTGACGCACAAGTGCAAAAGTGAATCAAGTTCTGAAGCAAAAGTTCTAGAGGTTTTGCAAGCAGAATTGTTGTGCGATACAAAGGCTACAGTTCAACTAGAAGGAACAGTTTCATTGTTTGTATATCGAGTCTAGTTGATTGTAGTTGGAGTTTGAATATTGTATCTTATCAGCTTTATTAGAAGTTGTAATAGGTACAAATTGATCAAGTTAGAGTTAGCTTGAATTCTGTAGAAATTAGCTAGAGGCTAATTGATACAAAGAGGATTAGAGTTAGTCCTAGGATTACAAAAAAGTTTATTTTGTAAGTCTGTTTTGGCTCAGTGTTTAGTGAAGAGTTTTGAGCAAATCCTACTGAGGAGTAGATCGTGGTTTTTTCACCTTTTGAGCCAGGTGTTTTCCACGTAAAAATCCCTGTGTCTTTACTATTACTGCTTAATTATTCCGCAAACAGTAGTAAGTAGTAGACTAAGAAGAACCAGGTTCTTCTTATTAGACAGCACTCGAAAATTGGGTACTGCACAATTAACTTGTAATATTGTGTAGTATTGAAGTCTAAAACAACAATTGGTATCAGAGCAGGTTATCCTTGAAGAGGCTAACACCTAGGAAAAGATCAAGATGAGTGCACCACCTGGGAACTGGGAAGGACAATCAACTGCAAGTCCACCACTCTTCAACGGGCAGTACTATTCTTGGTGGAAGATCAGAATGAAGGATCACCTTATTGGAGAGGACTATGAACTCTGGGACATAGTCACTGATGGACCGCTTGCAACAATGAAGAAAACTGCTGAAGGAGTAGATGTGCCTAAAACTAGGGCTGACTGCACAGCTGAGGATCTGATGCCAAGGCCAAGAAGTGGCTAGTGTATGGACTAGGCCCAGATGAATACAGCAGAATCCAAAGTTGCACCACTGCCAAGGAAATCTGGGA
>MDKH01230945.1:0-45384 GCA_005239495.1 Nicotiana undulata
GCACTTAGTTACTAACCTAGAACCATTTTCATACCTCAATTCCTATCTTCAAAGCTCCCATATATATATATATATATATATATATATATATTTGTGCTTTTCTTTTGTGTTTTCCTTTTGTATTTTTCTTTTGTATTTTTTTTTTCTTTTGGAGCTTGATTTGAAGAGAGTACCTTCCTAGTTTCCATTTTGACACTACACCCCCAACTTAGGCATCCGTTGCATTCTTAGGCCATGTGGTGTCTTTGGATGGGATCAAGGTAGATCCGAAGAAGGTGGAGGCGGTGCAGAGTTGGCCCAGACCGTCTTCAGCTATTGAGATCCGCAGTTGCCTCGGTTTGGCTGGGTATTATCGCCGTTTTGTGGAGGGATTTTCATCCATTGCAACGCCCATGACCAGACTGACCCAGAAAGGTGCCCCTTTTATATGGACTGAGGAGTGTGAGGAGAGCTTTTAGAAGCTCAAGACAGCCCTGACTACAACTCTTGTGTTGGTATGTTCTACCGGTTCCAGGTCGTATACAGTCTATTGCGATGCTTCGAGAATTGTCCTGGGAGCAGTGTTAATGCAGGACAGTAGGGTGATAGCCTACGCGTCCAGACAGTTGAAGGTGCATGATAAAAACTACCATGTTCATGATCTCGAGTTGGCAGCGATTGTTCATGCCCTGAAGATATGGTGTCACTATTTATATGGTGTTCCCTGTGAGATATTCATGGATTACCGGAGTTTACAACACATATTCAGGCAGAAGGATCTCAATTTGCGCCAGCGTAGGTGGTTGGAGTTACTCAAGGATTATGACATCATTATACTATACCACCCGGGGAAGGCCAATGTGGTGGTCGACGCCTTGAGTCGCCGGGTGGAGAGTTTGGGGAGTTTGGTATATCTTCATGCAGCTGAGAGGCCTCTAGCCTTGGATGTTCAGTCCTTAGCCAGACAGTTCGTGAGACTGAATCTTTCTGAGCCTCGCCGGGTATTTACTTGTGTTGTTGCTCGATCTTCTCTTTATGACCGCATTCGGGAGCGCCAATATGATGATCCCAACCTTCTGTCCCTTCAAGATAGGGTTCGGCAGGGTGATGCCAGGGATGTGACCATAGGTGATGACGGTGTGATGAGGATGCAGGGCCGGATTTGTGTGCCCAATGTAGATTGACTTTGGGAGTTGATTCTCGAGGAGGCCCATAGTTCGCGGTATTCCATCTATCCAGGTACCGCGAAGATGTACCAGGATCTGAGATAGCACTATTGGTGGCGAAGGATGAAGAAGGATATAGTGGAGTTTGTAGCCAAGTGTCTCAAGTGTCAGCAAGTCAAATGTGAGCATCAGAGACCGGGAGGGCTACTTCAGCAGATGCCCATTCCTGAGTGAAAGTGGGAGTGCATTACTATGGACTTCGTGGTTGGGTTACCTCGGACTTTGCGGAAGGTTGACGCGGTTTGGGTCATTGTAATAGGTTGACCAAATCAGCCCATTCCAGTAGCTACTACTTATACTTCTGAGAGGTTGGCCCAAATCTACATTCGGGAGATAGTCCGGTTGCACGGTGTGCCGGTGTCTATTATATCAGATCGAGGTCCTCAGTTCACCTCGCACTTCTGGAGAGCACCGCATAGTGAGTTAGGTACCTAGATAGATCTCAGCATAGCATTCCACCCTCAGACTGATGGTCAGTCGGAACGTACAATTCAGATATTAGAGGACATGCTCAGGGCATGTGTGATCGACTTCAGAGGTCTGTGCTACCAGTTCTTGCCCTTGGCCGAGTTTGCTTACAATAATAGTTATCAGTCCAGCATTGAGATGGCTCCACTTGAGCTTTGTATGCTCGGCGATGTCGTTCTCCTATCGAGTGGCTTGAGTCTGGCGAAGCTAAGTTATATGGCACCGACCTAGTGAAGGATGCTTTGGAAAAGGTGAGGTTGATTCAGGAGAGGCTCCGCACAGCCCAGTCCAGACAGAAGAGTTACGCGGATTAGTAAGCGCATGATGTATCATTTATGGAGGGAGATAAGGTCTTGTTGAAAGTCTCGCCGATGAAGGGTATTATGAGGTTCGGGATGAAGGGAAAGCTTAACCCAAGGTTCATTGGCCCTTTTGAGGTTTTGCAGCGGGTTGGGGAGGTTGCTTATGAGTTGGCATTGCCTCCCAAGTTAGAAGGAGTTCATTCGGTATTCCACGTTTCCATGCTCCGGAAGTATCACAGTGATCTGACTCATGTTTTGGATTTCAGCTCAGTCCAGTTGGAGAAGGATCTATCATATGTTGAGAAGCATGTGGCTATATTGGACAGGCAGGTCAGAAAGCTCATATCGAAGAATATTGCCTCAGTGGAGGGGTCATCCGGTCGAGGAGGCGACTTGGGAGACCGAGCAGGACACGCGGAGTCAGTATCCTAATCTTTTCACAGCTTCAGGTATGTTTCTATACTCGTTCGAGGACGAACGATTTTCTTAAGAGGGGGAAAATGTAACGACCCGGTCGGTCGATTTGATAGTTAACGCCCCGATCCCCTAATAACTGTTTTCCCCATGTCTATTTATGTTATTGGAACTTGTTGGAGCGTTGGGTGGTGAAATTCGGAGTGATTTTGGACACATAGTCCTTAAATGTGGATTTGAGCTTTTGAAATCAGGTTGTAGCTAGAACTGTGTGAAGACGGATCCGGAATGGAATTTTGTCAACTTCGTTAGCTCCGTTGGGTGATTTCGGGGTTAGGAGCGTGTTAGGAATGAGTTTTCGAGGTCGGTTGTAGATTTAGGATTGAATTGGCGAAAGTTAGAATTTCGGCAATTTCGGCCGATAGGTGAGATTTTGATATAGGACTCGGAATGGAGTTCCGAAAGCGACAGCAGGTCCGTAATGACATCTATGACCTGTGTGCAAAATTTGAGGTCATTCGGATGAGTTTAGACGTGATTCGACATCGAATGTGGATTTTAGAAATTTCATAAGTTCTTAGGCTTGAATCTATGCATATTTGATGATTTCGATGTTATGAGATGTGTTTTTAAGGCTCGACCAAGTTTTAATGAAGTATTAGGGTTAGTTGGTAGGTTTGGTTGAGGTACCGGGCGCCTCGGGTGTGTTTCAGGTGTTTAAACTGGCATTTTTTGCCTAATAGCCTTAGCTGATTTTCTGGTTTTTCTGCAGCAGTATTTTGTTTTCTACGTATGCAAGGGTTCACCTGCGATCGCGTAAGGCAAATATGAGAGGTCTTGCGATTTGTTCTCTACGATCGCAAGAAGAGGTCCGCGATCACAGTGTGTTGGAAGCTTGTTCTTCGCGATCGCATGACCTGGACCGCGGTCGCGTAGATTGTTCTTGGTCTGGGGGAGTTTCAATATTTGTTCTACGCGGTCGCGTGGCCCCAACCGCGATCGCGTAGCTCTGGGTCTTCAAGTTCCATGATCGCAATCACGTAATCGCGATCGCGATGAAGGTTTTTAGGCGCGTGGCAGAATGTTCTCCGCGATCGCGACTATGTGTCTGCGATCGCATAGAAGAAACACCTGGGCTGAATATTAAAACCCCAATTCAAGGGTTTAAGCCTATTTTCACCATTTTTTATTTTGAGAGCTCGGGAGAGACGATTTTTTAGGACTTTTGCACCTGGGTAACTTGGGTAAGCGATTTCTACCCAACTTAGATTAATTTCCATGATTCCTAACTTAAATCTAGCCTTATAAATTCGAATTTGGGTGGAAAATTTGGGTAAAATTGGATGAACTTCATAGACCATATTATTGAGTTTTGATTGGGTTTTTCTGACCTCCGAATTTAGAGATTCTTATATGGTTAGACTCGTGAGTGAATGTGTGTCCGTAAAATATAATTTTTACCCGATTCCGGGACGTGGGCCCGGGGGACATTTTGGGAGGATTTCCTAATTTCACGTATTAGCTTCAAATTAATTAGCTATTTTGATTCCTTAAAGTGTTATTTACATTATGCAATCGAATTTATTAGATTTGGGCCACCCGGAGTCGGATACTCGTGGCAAGAGCGTGGTATTGGGTTGAATAGCGCAGTCGAGGTAAGTGGCTTGCCTAACTTTGTGTTGGAGATTTCCCTTATGCATTTTTATACTGATTTTATTATGTGGACGTCGTGTACGTGAGGTGACGAGTGCGTACATAGGTCATTCTTGCTAAATTCCCGTTTTTCGTTCCATGACATAACTCCTTTACAATCCTATATTACTGTTTCATGTTATAACTGATTAGTTAGCGTAGGAATAAGCATGCCTACCTGTCTTTACTTGAATTCCCCTTATTTTCTACTATTTGGTCCATGCTTAGGTAGTTTTACCTTATTCTTGCCTATTGTTTTCTTGAATTGTTTAATTAAGCTGTGTCCGATAGAATTCTGCATTTCATATTTAAATTGGGACTACAGACCGAGATCCGGGAGCTTTCTCCCTGTACTGCATTGCATATTTAAATTGGGACTACAAACTGAGGTCCAAGAGCTTCCCCCCTGTACTTCATTGCATATTTAAATTGGGACTACGGATTGAGATCCGAGATCTTTCCCCCTGTACTGCATTGCATAGTTAAATTGGGACTACGGACCGAGATCCAGGAGTTTTTCCCCTGTAGTGCATTGCATATTTGCTGTTGAGATATATGTTGTGCTGAGCCGAGGGCTCTTCTTTATTATTTCTTTTAGTTTCCCTTTAAATTCTGCTTATTGTTGCTATTTATATGTCACTGTTCAAACTTATAGTTGTCTTATTTTCAAACTCAGTAGAGCCTCAACCTGACCTCCTCACTACTTTACTGGGGTTAGGCTTGGCACTTACTGAGTACCAATTGTGGTGTACTCATGCCCTTCCTGCGCATGTTTTTTCCATGTGCAGATCCAGGTACCAGTAGACAGCGTTTTGGCTAGGTGTACTGCAGCAGCTGTCAGGAGACCGCGAGGTAATTTTTTCGCGTCCGGAGAATCTCACGTGTCCCATCTACTCTACTACAGACATAGGAGATATACATATACACATTTTCTTTGTTCCTTTGTATGAGCTATAGTCTTACAAAGCTTGTGATTTGTGACATTTCGGGTTTTGGGAAGTAACTGTTGTGGATGCCAAGCGGCTAAATCTTATAGTATTACTTCTTCTTTACTATTTTTGTTATTATTTTGTATTGTTTTCAGCAAATTTAGGCTTACCTAGTCGTAAAGATTAGGTGCCGTCACGAGACCGTTTCGGAGGAAAATTCAAGTCGTGACACAGATTTTCTGGCATTCTTTTTGGAAAATGCGCTTCAAATGTTCAAAGAAGCAATGTCTTCCTCGGAAGCACAATATTGGAAAGAACAATCAATAGTGAGATAGAATCCATATTAAGTAATCATATTTAGGGAATTGATTGATTTTCCTCCAGAAATAAATTGTTGGGTTCTAAGTGGATTTTCAAAAGAAAAAATGAAGGTTGATGGTACGATTGAGCATTATAAGGCAAGATTAGTTGTTAAAGGGTTTAGACAACGAGAAAGTCTAGATTACTTTGACACATACTCGCCGGTAACAAGGATTACATCTATCCGGGTGTTAATAGCGTTAGCCGTCGTGTATGGACTTCAAATCCATCAGATGGATATGAATATAGCCTTCTTAAATGGAGATTTGGAGAAAGAAATTTATATGGAACAACCTGAAAGGTTTGTAGTTCTCGGAAAAGAAAAGAAGGTGTGTCGACTTGTTAAGTCACTTTACGGATTAAAACAAGCACCAAAATAATGACATGCGAAATTTGACCAAACAATATTGTCAAATGGTTTCAAGATCAATGAGTGTGAAAAATGTATTTACATTAAGAATACTCCAAATCAAATAGTCATTGTTTGTTTATATGTGTATGATATGTTGATAATGAGTAACGACATTGCTAATATAAATGCTACTAAGCTTCTTACTAGTAAGTTTGATATGAAAGACTTAGGAGTTTCCGATTTTGTTTTGGGAATTAAGATCCTTCAGACTCCTCAAGATCTAGCTTTGTCTCAATCTCATTATATTAAAATGGTACTTGAAAAGTTCAAATATTTAGACTTTAAAGTTGCAAGAACGTCAATTGATTTAAACCATACTCTTGTAAAGAATAAAGGTCAAACCAAGTCTCAAGTGGAATATGCTGGAGTATTGGGAAATTTGATGTACATTATGAATTGTACATGACCTAATATAGCTTGTGCGATAACTAAGCTTAGTCGATACACAAGTAATCCCGACCAAGCTCATTGGTTAGCAATGAAACAAGTTTTGGAATATTTGAAATATACCCAAGACTACGCATTGCACTACAATAATTATCTCGTAGTTATTGAAGGATATAGTGATAAAAATTGGATCACCGAATCAAAAGAAACAAAATCCATAAGTGGATACGTTTTAACCATTGGTGGAGGAACAGTGTCTTGGAAGTCGTCCAAACAGACATGTATCGCTCGCTCTACAATGGAGTCTTAGTTTATAGCTTTAAACAAGGTCGGTGAAGAACCTGAATGACTTCGGAATTTCATGGAAGATATTCCATTTTGGCCCAAACCTTTGGCACCTATATGCATACATTGTGATAGTCAAGCGACAATAGGAAGGGAATGGAGTGTTATGTATAACGGGAAATCTCGTCACATACGATGAATACATAATCTCTAGTGGAATTATCACAATTGACTATGTAAAGTTAAAAGATAATGTATCGGATCCTCTTACAAAAGGCTTAACTAGAGAGACGGTTGAGAAGTCATCGAAGAGAATGGGACTATTACCGAGGACAAGCCACTGTGGCGGTAACTCTACCTAGAAGACTAGAGATCCCAAGATATAGGTTCAAGGAGATCAAACAAAGTCATTAGTGACGGTTCAACATTGTCAAATAAAGTTTTGGACAATTCTCTTGATGACGACAATGTTCAGTACCAAGAATAAAATGTTAAGGCTTTTTAATGGTTTTTAAGTTTGATCTAGTGTATCTACGGGATACCATGTTTATGAATCACCTATGTAAGTGTGAAGTGTAAGCCGCTTCAAGGAGAATTTTGGAAGGCCAGTTCTCTACACACTTATGAAATTAGGCGGTGTTCATGGCTGAAACAAATACAATAGTGAGAACCAAAGACGATTAAGCATTGATTGTGTGACATATGGATGTTTGGGTATACACCAGAGTTTGACGGTTCATAGATATCTAATCTACCGATCGAGTATATCCGACATATGTTCCCTACAGAAAGTTCAACGGAAAACCTACTTATCCAGATACGATTAATCCTTACTTGCGAATCACATAGTTTTTTCATGCATATTTTTTCCGGATAGCCATTTCACACTCATGTGGAGGATTGTTGGGTTTTGTTAATTAAAACAAAAGAGGTGTGAATGAAAAATTGTGCGAAAAGAAATAGAGGAAAATGAAATTTGGAATTAGTCCCTATTACAATGGAACTTTGTCCCTCATTGGATAGGAAAAGGAAAATTCTTATGCTTATATATAGAATAAATTCTTCTATATCTTAAAGAGTTGAGAAGAGAGAAAGTCTCGCATCGTCGTCGTCCTCTTGCTTGGCTCGACTTCGATTTCGGCTTCGAAATTGGATTTTGGTCAATTGATATGATTGATTGATAATTCTTTGGACCGAATTTATTATTTATTTATGTCATTTAATATTTCTTTTCCTAATATTTTTTGTGCAGAAAAATATTAAATTCGTTGCATTATTTGCAACGGTCAAATTCGCGATGAGCCATTCCGTTTGACAAATATTATGTCGAATAGATAACTCTTCAGACGAACAGGCACATTTGCACCTGTTGGGACTCATTTGCTATAAATAGAGAGGCTCAGGCTTATTTTTCACCACCGTAATCTGAAAATCTCTCCCTCTATCTTCTGCCTTATTTTTCAAAGTAAAAGTGCATTTCGTGTGATTTGCTTCGCCATTTGAGTTCGCCGAAATTCTGTGATCTGAAGTGCCTCTATCACAGAATAGTTATTCATTCCATAATGTAAGGAATTAATCTAAAACCTTGGGCAACTGTGAGGGATTTAAATTCCTTAAGAACATACACGAAACTTGTGGTGTCGGAATATTGTTGTTTTGTTTTTCTTAAACTAATGTTTTTAGATTTTTTGGTTTTGAATACAGTGAGATAACAATGTGTGCCCACACCAATTTGAATTTACTTTTGTTATTGTTATTTATTGTTTATTGTTTTCCTTTTATTTTCATTAACTTGATGATAGACATCGTATAAGAGCAAAAACAATTGAAATAATTTAGGCGATAACCTGCACACGAGCAAGAAAACTAAAATAAATGATTAGAGATAAACCTGCTAAAATGAAGAGGGATAGATGATACTGCTAATAGATAGAAACGGTAACCTTGAAAGATTTTCCATTTTTTTTCTCTAAGCTTATCCTTTTTGTTGCTTAATAATAATGATAATGATGATGATATAGGCTCGCACTCAGTTACTAACAACAACAACCCAGTAAAATTTTATTTGTGGGGTCTGAGGAGGGTAGAGTGTACGCAGACTTTAGCCCTACCCCGGAGAGGGTAGAGTAGTTGTTTCCGGGAGACCCTCGGCTCAGAGACAATAGATCTATGACAACAAAACCCGAAAATTAATATCAGCAACATGAAAGGCAGCAAATAAATAGAAAAGTAGTACACAAATATTATGCAAAAGTGTGAAACACAACATAAATCGCTATCAGTGCTAGACAAAACACTATAAAAATCGAGGGTTGTCTTCTTAAGGTCTAATGATCTCGAGGTTTCAATAATTCGTAATAATTTAATCTCGTCTATTTTTGGGACGGTAGTCCCCGAGTGTGGGGTTAGTTGATCGAACTTCAGTTGTGATCGGCCCTTAAGCCTGTTTACACAATAGATCAACAATATGAAATTGTAAAGTAGAATTTTTCTAAGGCATGAGATATTTGGAAAGGAAAAATACTTCTCTTAATGATGATTATACATGCATACATGTTTAATGTCAGGGCTCGAGCAACCTATATGGGCACGGTTCATTCGACCATTTGGCCCTTGCAAAACTACCTATCGAGACCATGTTGATACGAAGTACTTTCCTTGCAACAAAGTTAACATTCGAGGGTGATTCCCCCGATATTCGAGGTTGATTGTAAAGAAGCCTCAAATACTATTGAATTGCTCTAAGTTAGGACGAACAATGATTGCCTCGTTAAAAACCTCGCCGAAAAAATCCACTTCGGACAAAAACCGGTCTAAGGGAAATAGGGTGCAATGCGTGCTTTCTGACCTACGGATTTCATGATGAAGAATCCATCGTCGTCTTCGATCGAACATCTGCAATTGGTTAATTTAAATATAAATGAAAATGGAGAAGTTCGTACCTTAGCAGTAGTATCCTTTGAGGAGTGATATGTTCCAATTGTTTGGTAATTGCTCGCCGCTCATCGTGTCGAGCTTGTAGGATCCTTTGCCGATGATGTAGAGGACCTGATATGGTCCCTCCCAATTTGGACCCAGTTTTCCTTCGTTCGGGTTCCGAGTGTTGAGGGTGACTTTTCTTAGTACTAAGTCCCCGATTTTAAGGTGTCGAAGATTGGTTCTTCGATTGTAATACCTTTCAATCCGTTGTTTTTGTGCGGCCAATCGAATGAGGGAGGCCTCTCGTCTTTCATCCAACAATTCTAGGCTCGTATTCATGGTGTCGTGATTCGATTCTTCTATTTCATATTGAAATCTGAGGCTAGGTTCCCCGACTAAAGAAACTAAAGATTCAGCTAGGCACCATAAACTAAGGAAAACAGCGTTGCCTCCGTACTGGATTTTGACGTCGTGCGGTATACCCGACATCAGCCAATATCTCTCCCTATTTTCCCTTAGCATGGGTCAGTCTCTTCTTAAGATTTTGAATAATGGTTTTTTTGGTCGATTTGGCTTGTCCGTTCCCATTGCGATGATATGGCGTTGATAAAATTCTTTTAATCTTGTGATCCTCGAGAAATTTAGTCACTTTGTTGCCGATGAATTGCTTCCCATTGTCGCATACAATCTCGGCAGGAATCTCGAATCGACATATAATGTGGTCCCAAAAGAAGTCTATGACTTCTTTTTCTCTGACTTTCTGGAAAGCTTGTGCTTCAACCCACTTATATAAAAAAATCAGTCATAAATAATATAAACTGAGCTTTACTTGGGGCCAATGGTAGAGGGATTACGATGTTCATTCCCCGTTTCATGAACGGCTATGGAAATAAGACTGAGTGGAGTTGATCCTCGAGTTGGTGAATCACTGGCGCATAACTTTGACATTTGTCGCACTTTCAAACAAACTCTTTTGTGTCATGTTCCATATCGGCCCAATAGTACTCTACTTTGATCACTTTGTGAACCAATGACACGGCACCAGAATGATTTCCACAAGTGCCTTCGTGAATATCACGTAGTACGTAGTCGGTGTCTCCTGGTCCCAAACATATCGCCAGTGGTCCATCGAACATTCTCCTTAAAAGTGTTCCATCTACGGCCAATGTGAACTGTGCTGCCTTTGTGCCTAGAGTCCTTGACTCCTTCAGATCCGATTGAAGCTTCACGTTCCTTAGTTATTTGATATACTTGTTCCTCCAATCCCAGGTCAGACTTGTAGATTTTATTTCGGCATGGCCTTCTTCGATCACTGACCTCGAA
This sequence comes from Nicotiana undulata, assembly GCA_005239495.1. Taxonomy (NCBI): domain Eukaryota; kingdom Viridiplantae; phylum Streptophyta; class Magnoliopsida; order Solanales; family Solanaceae; genus Nicotiana; species Nicotiana undulata. The sequence continues at coordinate 10,697 of MDKH01230945.1, forward strand.
AGTTGTACAACAGTCCCCGAGCTAAGTTCGCCATCTTCGACCAATGACCCAAGTTTGCAAGGGCATCGGCCTCGCTGTTCCTGTTCCCCAGATACGTGCTGCAAGGTACATTCTTTAAATTAATGTAAAGCCACATGTATTTTGTCCAAGTACCTCTGCATTTAGTCTTCTCGGACCTCGAAGTTCTGTTGACTTGGTTTACCAAAATGTATACGACTAAAATCTGAGAGTTCAATTTTATGATCATTATGGAATTTCATAGCCCTTCTTCGTAGGGCTCGAAGAATAGCTCAAGGTTTGACAGCGAGGAAGAACATCGAGGCTTTTTCATGCTCGGCCTCGGGGTGGTGTAAATCAGCGGCCACTATGAGCAAACGGGAAATTCCCAAAAGGCACGTGGTTAGAGCAGATCAAAGGAGTATATTTTATCACTAGAAGCTTTGCGTTTTCAAAAAACAAAGTTTGTTATTTTTGCAAGAAGCGGCTCAAAGGCCAGAAAATCCTCAAGCACTCCCCAACACTCGGGGACTGCTATCGACAGTCAGTTCATCGAGCCTCCGAAAGCTCGAAGCCCCAAAACCCCCAATCAGGCAACTTTGAGCCCGAAAGCCCTCAACGAGGCAACATCGAACTCGCACGACCTTGATGAGGCATGCTAAAAAATTTAAGCCCTCCATGAGGCACCAATGTAAGACCTCCACGAGGAAATATCAAATTTGTAAGACCTCAAGCAAGGCATGAATTATAAGACCTCCATGAGGCAACTTCGAATCAACAAGACCTCCATGAGGCAATATCAAATCGGTAAGACCTCAAGCAAGGCATGAATTATAAGACCTCCATGAGGAAATATCAAAACTGTAAGACCTCAAGTAAGGCATGAATACATTTGTAAGACCTCAAGAAAGGCATGTCCAATTTGTAAGACCTTAAAAAGGCATAATCTCGATATCAAAGTCAAGGTTATATATTCGAACTTGTAAGACCCTTAAAAGACATAACCTCGATATAGACGCCAACGCTACCTCCCTCTGGGACTAAACGTCAATGGCCAAACACAAATGACACAAATGGCCAACGCGACTCAGAGACGTCCGACCGTCGTCATAAAATCACAGGCCTTCAAATACTTTGAAATAACTTTGAAAAGAGTCGGTTAACCAGGCTACCTTCAACATAAGCAAAAGAGCTTCGATCATATTATCTCCAAACAATGAAAAGGCTTCGAAACAATCATCCTTCGAGCGAACCTCCCGAGGTGATCATCTGTCGTCACATATCGGCTCATAATCGAGGTTCTCATCGAGCCATCAAAGATTTGGACGAACACAAAAACTTCAAAAGTCTTTAACGAGGTAGAAATATAGCCATATTAAGCGCCAGCCTAAAGAGCCTCAGGGCTGATCTAAAACAAACCTAAGGGCCAATGCATAAGAGCCTAAGAGCCAGCCTAAAGAGCCTCAGGGCCGATCTAAAAAAGCCTAAGGGCCAATGCGTTAGAGCCTAAGGGCCAGCTTAAAAAGCCCGGGGCCGATTTAAAAACCTAAGGGTCGACGAGCATGAGTCAACATTTTACTCGAGGGTTGAACCCTAAGCGGTTAACTATCAACTATTGCTCTTCGAGCATCAAACCCCAAGGGTTCCATTCTGAAGTCCTACTCATCGGACCAACTATTGACAAGCATCAAAATATAAAGCTGAAATAAAGGCACAAGAAAATGAAACTTATATAAAGGGAAAACCGAAAGGTTTCTTTTTTTATATCTGAAATAATACAAGGATTCATTTACAAAGCTCTCTAAGATCCCTATACACAGGATCAGAAAGAAAAAGCCTAGTCTACTTTACCCTCAGGGAATACGACTCCGTCGGCCTCTTCCTCATTATCTTCAACATCGGATACAAGGAATTTGGCATCGTATTCATCCGCCTTGGCCTGTTTTATCACTTCCGAGAGATTGAAACCCCTAGCGTGGATCTCTTCGAGGGTTTCCCTTCGGGGTCTGCGTCGGGCATATTCATTGCTTCGGCTTTCCCGATCAGAAGCCCCCCTCAATTCAGCCTGAGCATCGACATCGTCTTTTAAATAGACGACCATTTTCTTATTAGTCTTAGCTCGAACCTCTTCAGCTTCAGCCCGGGCGTCCAGGACCTCAGCCTTTATCTTCAAAAGATCAGACCCGAGCCTTACAATCTTAATCGTCTGGATCGATCTATTTTCACGAGCATTTCGGAGTTGCACCTCGAGGGCATAAGCCTTGGCCAAAGCATTCTTCTTGGCCGCAACATGGGAATCTATCTGAACCCTTAGCTCATTGCACTCATAATTGGCCCGACCAACTTTTCCCCAAAGTCGTTTCAAGTCCTCCGTCTTTCACTGCATCTGAAGATATCAAAATATTAATCTCCGAAGATGGGAGGAGAAACATGCATTCCCTCAAAATAAAGATTACCTGTCTCTCGAGGCGGCCTTCGTAATTCTGGCTTCGATTCATCTCATATCGAAGATGCATCAACTGTTTTGCTATTTTATCACAAAGAAGCCTGATGGATTTCTCCCCGTCCAAGGCTTTTCGAAACCTAGTCTCACAGCGAAGCAACTCTAACTTAAGCTTGTCGAAGGCCTAGGAAAAAAAACTTCAGTATTAAAAGCGAAAATAAGAAGCTGAGAAAGTCACAAAGCTCATCAAAATTCACCTCAAAACACAGTCGTTGAGCCTCCTCGAGGGTCGAGCGCGCGTCTACTGGTTTGGTCCCATCGGCCCCAGTTAAACCACTCCGAATGGGGATGCCATCACTCGGAACTCTATTCGATCCAGACAGCCCCTGGCCTCGAACCTCCCTCAAAGTACCTTCGAAGGGAGAAGAAAACGGCGGCAAAACATCTTTGCTCTTTCCCTCCTGCGAAGTCTCTCCTTCGAGGTTAGAAGCCTCAGACCTAACAAGCTTAACAGTCTTGGGAGATTTATCAGCTCGAGCTATCGAACTAGAGCCATCCCTTTCAACTGCATTATCGCCCGAGCACCAGTCGGTGAATGCAAGGTCTTCCTTAGTGGCAATATCTTCTTTGAGCCTCCGGGCGGGCCTTGCCTCTCTATGAGTATCCTCGTCCCTCTAGGACCCCTTTCGTTTATTATCACTTCTCGGCCCCGAAGCCGACGACCCTTCCTTCTCTTCAAGAAAGCACGGTATCGTCTCAGAAAATTCTCCAATACCTGCAGCAAAGAAGTTAGTAAACACAAAGGGTAATGTTCCTTAAGAAAGGAATCATATGGCTCTTACCATGATGTTATGCCTCCTATCCACCCTTCGACAGGTTTCTCCACTTACGTTCATCGCAAGTCGAGTAAGCTTCCAGTTTCTGAGTCCAATCCGCCAGATCGGGGACCTTATATGATAACCACGAGATTGCTGCAAAAAAAGGAAAGAAAAAATCCTTATGGAGTCCGACTCCACTAAGAACAAAAGATGAAAAGGTACAAGTACATCACTTACGTGTAAAATTCCATTTCTCGGGAAACGACAGGAACTCCGCAGGAATAATGTCAGTAGTCCTCACTCAGAAAAATCAACTCATCCACCCTTGGTCCCCATCTTCATAGTCACTGGCAATGAAGGGCTTGGTGGATCGACGTCGTAGAGTGATCAAACCTCGATAATGTAAAGCCCGATATAGCCTGATAAGGTGACTAAGGGTGAACTCGAGCTCGGCCTTCTCAGCAAAAAACCTTATCATAAGCACAATCCGCCAGAATGACGGGTGAACCTGGGCCAAGGTAACCCGATACTTTCGGCAAACTCGAGCACCACTCGATAGAGATGACCAACCGTAAAGGGGTACGTATATACATTCAAAAAACCCTCTACGTGGGCCATGATATCCTCATCTAGAGAAGGTACCACCTCTTCTCCCCATCCACAGTCTCTCCTCATGCCTCGAGGTGTTTCTCTCCTATTGATGGGATAAACCTCGATGCATGTTTCCGATGGCCCTGAACATCGAGAGGTCTTTCTAACGTAAAGTCTCTCCTCAAGACGAAGTAGCTCGAGGTTAACTCACCAGACGCCGGTGGTGTACCACCGTCCGGGTGGGAAGCAGGGGCAGAACTCTCTTCTCCTTGGTGAACAGATTTAGGCACAACACCCATAACTATTTGCAATAAGAAAAAGAGGATGAAAGCTCGGGCAAAGGCTTTTGATCTAAAATGACAGAAGAAATGAGAGAAGAAACTCTAAAGGGAAAACTTAGCTTTGCAAACAGCAAAGCTCTCAAATAATAAATAAGCACATATATAGAACAAGCGGCGGCTGTTCATTTACTTTGAAGGCCAATTAATTCTGACCAAGTCATTATAACTTTTGGGGAAGTGTACCGACGGGACCACCTCGGTCAATACACGGTCATGTCATATGTATGACGATGTCACACAGCGTTCGAGATATCAAGATCCCTATATCAACCTAGCCTCGAGATGGTGCCCGATCTCGAGGATCTCTGTTACTGCAAGTATGGGCTCTAAAGAGCTGAAATCAAAATTCAAAGATTAAATTTGCATAAACATTAAAACGCAGAGTTTGAAGATATGAAACCAAGAAATCTTTGCATTCCCAAAAATATATTTACAAGGATATTTTACAAAGCTCCCCCGGGGAGCCCATATACAAAACAAAAATGCAAAAATAGAAAGTCTACTCTTTGCCCTCGCTACTGTCTAAGTCATTTTCGGAGCCCTCATTCGAAGTAGTTAAAAGTGCTCATTCTTCCTCCAAGGCTCTGGCTCTTGCAATCTCAGCGGAGAGATCAACACCTTTGGCACTCGCTTCCTCGAGGGCTTGCCTCCTAGCTTGCAAGCGAGCATGAGCAACGGCTTGAGCAAGTTTTAGCCAGGCCTCTTCGGATATCTCCGTGGCCCGATCATTAGCTGCAGCAACATCCCTCTTATACGAAGATACATATTCATCGGCCTAAGACTTGGCTGCAGATAATGTAGCAACTTTATCCTGAGCGCCTCGAAGAAGACCCTGGGTCGAGGCTAAATCTCCCCTAAGAATGTCTCTCTGAGGCCACATCATCATTCTGCCGCTTTAGCTCTAGGATCTCAGCTTCCTTGGTCGCGACGTCCTCCTAAAGTTGCCCCACCAAGGCATTCTTTTGCTCAATTTGCAAAGATGAATCAAGATAGTAAGCGCCAAGTTATGAGAATAGGAAGGTGAACTCATGAATGCCATGTACCTTCTCAGCGAAACGGGTCCATTCCTGGTGCACTCCCTCCAGACTTGCCCAAAGCTCATTCAACTCCTCTTCCCTTCGGGCAGAGGAAGTCTTCAACTAGTTCAGCTCAGATGTGAGCTTCTCGAGTTCCTCCTCGCGGCAAGTCAGCTCATGTTGCAACTTAGAGGAGGCTTGGTCATACAACTTTGACCTACAACACGAAGGGGGAAAAGTTAGAGAAACAAGAATAAAAACTTAAAGCACGAGTAATATGTCAAGAAGATTACCTGCTTTTGAATCTTTTCAGCCTCCTCGAGAACGAAGGGGGAATCAAGGCCGACGTCCTCCTCGACGCCATCAAAATAATCTCTGAACGCGTCAACCTCTCCCTAAGAGATCCCCACGTCGGCCGCATCCCTGTCTTAGGCATCCCTTATTTCCCCTGGGGAAAATGTCGGGCCCGACTCGAAGCCGCCTATGGCATCAATTTCTATCAAGGCTTCCCCTCGCCCTCGAAGTATCTCAGAATCGGCCTCTCCGACCAGGGGATCATCAGCACAAGTTGCATCCTGCCTGACAATTGGCTCGGGGACTGCACCCAAACCCCTCTCGAGGGTATCCTCAGCACAAGGTGGGTTCACATCGGCCACCTCAAATTCAGCAGCCTTCTGCCCAGCATTATTCGAAGCGCCAACGCTTCGTTTTACCCTTTGTACCAAAGGGCGACAGTCATCATCATCTTCGTCTTCAGTACGAAGACTCACTGTAGTAGTCGAAGTCAAGACTGTGGCATTGGTCTTGGGATTTTGGACCTTGGGTTTCTTAGATTTTGGAGACTCAGTCGATGTCTCCTTCTTCCTCTTCTTACTTTTGTCGGGTTTCGAGGCCTCTTCCTCACAAGGAGCAGGCGATCTTATTGAAACGGACTCCCCGAGGCCTGCAGAAGCACGAGATATCAGCATTCTTTCATAAAGATTACTCATAAGAAATTTTGTAACAGTTGCAATAAGGGCTTACCATGGTTCTTGGCCTGCCACCGCGTCTTGGCCAAATCGTTTCAAACGCGCTTGCCATAAGGCGGAGTCTAAGCGTTTGATCCATCCCGAGAGGTCTTGGACCGCTCCGGGGAACCAAATGGTGGCTGCATGATTAGAGGAAAATCAATCAACAAGAAGAAGGTTAAATTGGAAGAAGAAAGAGAGTTTATAAAACATACTCAATGTGGGGATACTTACGCCTCATGTTCCATTCCTCCGGCAATAGCATCTTGTCGGCAGGGATGATGTCCGAGGTTCTGACTCTGCCAAATCGGCTCATCCATCCCCAATCTTTGTTCTCATCGATACAGGCAAAGAATGCCTTGGCAGATCGATGGTGAATCTTGATTAGACCCCCTCGGTAGAGACGAGGGCTATACCACATGACCAGGTGGTTGAAAGTGAAAGTCATTCCCTCGACCATATTGGAGAAGTAGGTAATCAGGTATACAATCCTCCAGAAAGAGGGATAATTGACCGAGTGTCACTCAGTACTGACGACAAAAGTCGAGAATCACTAGATCTATCGGTGGGGAAAAAGAATCTACGGGGCCTAGAGTGAAAGGGTATGTATATACGTTGAGGAAGTCAACTTTGTGTGTTACATTGCTTTCCTCATCTTTGGGGATTTCTACTTGCATCGCCTTCGCCCATTGGCAGTCTGTCTTTACCCTCTTCATCTCGTTCACAACACTTATGTACCGATACATGGGCTCGCATCGGCCCTGTGTAGTAGGAGGTTTCTCGATGGTAAAATCAGAGACAGAGTCAAAAGGACCAGGGATGCATTGCTCGATACTAGGAGGCATTTTTGAGTTGCCCTTAGACAGGCATGATGAAGAAGTGGTTCCCTTTTTTTGGGATACCATTTTGGAAGTTTTGGCCATAGTCACAACTGGGTTTCAAAGAAAGAAGATAAAGAAGTAAGCGTAGAAAGAAGATGTGTGCAAGAACTGTAAGCAATGGATTTGGATGGTTGGAAATATTGTAAACGTTTGAAAGGTAGAAGACAAAAGTATTTATAGGGATCATTTTGGGCATGTTTGAGAAGAGTAAGGGTCGAACCGATATCGATTCGTGGGCCTTTCGATAATTGTGCTGACAGCGACCTCTGTGCAGCCTTTATGTCGCGTCATTTAATGCTCTGATGATGCTGACGTCATAATGAGGATATCAAAGAGGCAAGAATTCAAGACTGTTTCTTATCATTTCACTCTAAGAAATGCGGGGACTATCTGTATACGGCTAAAATCGGAGAGTCCGATTTTATGATCATTATGGCATTTCATAGCCCTTCTTCGGAGGGCTCGAAGCATAGCTCGAGGTTTGACACCGAGGAAGCACATCGAGGATTTTTCATGCTCGACCTCGGGCGGTGTATATCAGCAGCCACTATGAGCAAAAGGGAAATTCCCAAAGGGCACGTGGCTAGAGCTGACCAAGCTACAAGAATAGTACAAGTACGTACCGTGACATTAAATAGATGTACCAGCTGCATATCTTTGTAATAATTGCACATGTGCTATGTTGGGATTCGCCCATCCTATATAAAGGGGGCCCTTGTCATTTTGTAACACACATGATATTCAATACAAGAACAAGAACATTTTCTGCTCTCTAACTTAAACATACTTTATCTTTGTTCCTTTGATTTATTGCTTCCATTTATTGTGTTTCATTAAGTGTTATTAATTTATTGCTCATTATTGATCATACAGAGCCATCATCGAGGCCATCTATAATGTTAGATATGCATCGACCTCTCACTATTAACACTATAACTCGACCTCAAGGCCCAACCTCGGCCAGCTCGAGACCCCGATCTAAGGCATCTTGGTTTGCATATCACTACTTTCTTACTCCTACCTTATTTTGCCTAACTCACACTAAGAATATATTCCCTAACAACTAGTATTAAAATAAGTCATATATTTTTAGAACCACAAAATCATATATAATTGTCATTACCATTTTCAAGGTAAACACAAAAGTAGGGAATCACATTTGGCCTCGATGACCTCTGCTCCCAAACCTTTAGCCAGCTCGAGACATGAAATCATGGCCTCATACTCGGCCTAATCTTTAGTTAATTTAGAAGTTCTGATAGATTGTTTAATTGGATTACCTATGGGCGGATTCAAAACAATGCCCATCCCGGATCACTTCACGTTCGAAGCGCCATGTGTGAAGAGGGTCCACACCCCCGATGATGTATCCGATATTAGTATTTATTCCTTTTCGACCTTGGGTACGAGGGTCGGCGTGAAGTCGGCCACGAAGTATGCCAAGATCTAAGACTTGATGGTTGTTCGGGGTTGATACTTTATATCATACCCGCTGATCTCGACGGACTATTTGGCCAATCGATCCGAGAGTTCGGGTTTGTGAAAAATAATGCGAAGGGGATAGGTAGTTACAACACAAATTGGGTGACATTGGAAATATGCTTTTAATTTCCACGAGCTAATATTTCTAAGTGAGGGTATCAGGTATCGGCCTCACCAGGGTGCGACTAACATAGTAAATAGGGAATTGCGTACCTTGATCTTCTCGAGATAGGATCCCACTTATCGCTATTTTCGATACCGCTAAGTATATGTATAGTTGTTCTTTTTCTTTCAGGGTGTGAAGTAGTGGCTGGCTCGACCGGTATCGTTTTAGTTCTTTTAAGGCTTGTTGGCATTCCGGGGTCCATGCAAAATAGCTCTTCTTCTTAAGCAGTGAGAAGAACCGGTGACTTCTATTTGAGGACCTCAAAATGAATCGACCTAGGGCGGCTATGCGCCCTGTTAACCTTTGTACGGCCTTTACATTATCCATGATCGTGATATCTTCGATGGCCTTGATTTTATCGGGGTTGATCTCGATCCCCTGATTTGATACCATGAAGCCGAGGAACTTTCCTGAGCCGACCCCGAACGCACACTTCTTTGGGTTAAGCTTCATGTTGTACTTTCTTAGTATATCGAAGGTATCCTGCAAATGTTTCAAATGGTCCTCTTCTCGCAAGGACTTAACTAACACGTCATCAATATAAACTTCCGTTAATTTTCCTATTTGTTTGCCGAACATTCTATTTACTAGGTGTTGATAAGTCGCACTAGCATTTTAGTCTGAATGGCGTTACGTTATAACAATAGGTGTCATACTTAGTATTAAACAAAGTCTTTTCCTAATCCTCCGGGTTCATTTGTATTTGATTGTACCCAGAGTAGGCATCGAGAAAACTGATAATCTCGTGGCCGACCATGGCATCGATCATTCGATCATTATTAGGAAAAAGAGAAGAATCCTTAGGGAATGCTTTGTTTAAGTCCTTATAGTCTACGCACATTCTAAGTTTATTTCCCTTATTAGGGAATACCACTACGTTTGATAGCCATTTGGGATATTTTACTTCCCGAATGAACCTTATTTTGAGAAGTTTGGTTACCTCATCCTTCATGAATGCATGCTTAACCTCGGACTGAGGCCTTCTCTTTTTATTTACTGGACGGAACTTCGAGTCCAAGCTTAGACGATGTGTAGCGATTTTTGGTGGGATCCCTGTCATATCGAGATGGGACCAAAAAACAATCCATGTTATCTAAAAGGAATTGAACAAGTTTTTTCCCGACCTCGGTGGTTAACCATGTGCCCAAGTATACCTTTCGTTCGGGTAGGTCCTCGATCAGTATGACTTGTTCCATGTCTTTGACTGTCAATTTGGCGGAAATGGAATCGTCAGGAATTCTGAAGGATCGAGGGATCCAGTAGTCATCATCCTTGTCCTGCTTCTCCGATTGAGTCGAGACTGGTGCATGCGGTTGCTATTTAGCTTCCTGCTTTCCTTTTGACTCTTATTCCTTTTTTATGAGAGCGCTTATACCTGTATCACTTCATCGACCGCAAATATCTCTTTGTCTGCATGTTGTTCCCCAAACACCGTTTTTACTCCCTCTGGTGTTGGGAAATTCAGAACATGGTGAAGGGTTGAAAGGACCGCCCTCATGTTATGAATCCAGGGTATTCTGAGCAGGGTGTTGTATCTTTTATCGCCCTCGATAACATGGAACTTTGTTTCTTGAACGGTCCCGACTATGTTTACTAGCAAGATAATTTCCCCCTTGGTAGTTTCACTCGCCATGTTGACGCCATTAAGAACCCGAGCTCTGAGCACAATCTGATCATATAGGCCGAGTTTCTCCACGACCCTCGATCGGATAATGTTAGACGGGCTTCCTGGACCAATCAAAACACGTTTATCTCAAAATTTATTTATAAGGATAGATATTAACAGTACATCATTGTGGGGTTTTGAAATCCCCTCTGCTTCCTCGTCATTGAAAGACAAGGTCCCTTCTAGTACATAGTCTCGAGTTTGCTTTTCCCTGAAGATCGACCCCTTGGTGCGTTTGAACACGCGTCCCTATGGAATATCGACCCCACCAACAATCATGTGAAGCAGGTGTTGTGGTTCTTCCTACTCATTCTTCTTGTTTGAATACCTGACTCTGAAGTGATTCCTAGCTCGGTCGCTCTCTCGAAGGTGGCCCTCGTTGAACAGACGGGCTACCTCCTCCCTTAGCCATTTGCAGTCCTCGGTTCTATGACCATGAGTACCACGGTATTTGAATATTTAATTAGGGTTCCTCTGTGACGGATCGGTCTGTAGGGGTCGAGGCCATCTGGTATCTTTGATCTGCCCTATGGCTGACATAATACCTGATGTGTCGATGTTGAAGTTGTATTCTGATAGGCGTGGTGCTTCTTTGGGCTCGACATGTTTATAGAAGAAACTCCTACTCATGAGCCCTCGGGAGCTCTACCCTCGATCATTCCTTCTATTACTTCAAACGGGGTTACGTCCCGGACCACTACTTCTACGATCTCCACCGTATGGTTGATACCGATCTCTGTTCAATCAGGGTTCTCTGTTGATGTGGCTCTGAATTCTGCCGACAGGCCTGTTTGGATAAACGGGAACCGGAAGGGGTTCCCAACTGATCATCCTCGACCCTGATTTTTGAATGGTACCGATTATGCACATCGTCCCAGGTCACGGCTGGATACTTAATTAAATTCTTCTTCAGCTACTGTGAGGCCACCGAACTTCGTATGTTCAAACCTTGAGTAAAAGCTTGTACAATCCAATCATCTACGACCGGGGGTAGAACCATACGTACCATCTGGAATCGAGATACAAATTCCCTTAACATTTCGTCATCCTTCTGCTTCACTTTGAAAAGTTCTGATTTCCTAGTCTCAACCTTTATTGCTCTGGCGTGTGCTTTGACGAAAGAATCAGCGAGCATGGCAAAGGAATCAATGGAATTTGGCGGCAAATTGTGGAACTATATCATCGCCCCCTTCGATAAAGTTTGTCCAAACTTCTTTAGCAAAACGGACTCAATATCAGCATCTTCTAAATCATTCCTCTTTATTACACATGTATAAGAAGTGACATGTTCATTAGGGTCGGTGGTCCCGTTATACTTGGGAATTTCTGGCATGCAGAATTTCTTTGGGATGGGCTTAGGAGCCGCACTTGGGGGGAAAGGCTTCTACACGAACTTCTTCGAATTCAAACCTTTCTAAATCGGTGGTGCCCCTGGAATTTTTGATCAACTCGAGAGTTTTATGTTTCTACTTTTTTGTCATTTTCCTCAATCTTCTTCTCCCCCACTTCAATCCGTTTTGTGAGTTCTTTGAGCATTTTCATAATGGCGGGGTCATTCCCTGATTCATTCTCATTTGGGCTCTCTGGTATTGGTTCGATCCTGTGAACAACTTCTGGTGAGGGTTCGAGTTCGACCCCACTCGGTCCACGGTTCTGATTTTGTAGTTGCGATATAGCAGTTTGTTGAGCCTGTAACATTTCAAATATTAGTTGAAGGCTAACTACGTCGTCTTTGCTGCCCTACGTAAGTCGACCACCTGATAGAACTTCCCTACGGACGCTATTTTCAGGTCAACACCCAGATTTACATTTAGGGCGACATGGGAACTGACGTCGATGGGATTTGCAATTGTACTCCCTCGAGGCCAGCCTAAGGCAATTCGATCCCTAGGGCGGCTATATTGTCGTTTTCTCCATGAAAACCAAGGTTCTTGTCGGCGTGTGTAGGTACTGCTTGTGAGTTCGACATGGTGATCCTGAAATCAAAAACACTTACGAGAACAAGCGTAAAGTAGTGTGTGTTATGAGAATTAATACCAGGCAATCACTATTATCCTTATCCCCAGAGTGGGCGCCAAACTCTTTACCCTTAAAACCGGATAACAATTAAACTTATAAGTGGTTTAAAGGACACGTGATTTCACCTAGTACCAATTGATAAATGCAATAATTAATAGTAAAAATTAATAGTAAATAAAGCAAACCGGTAATGAAATGCAATGCATCCCTCGAGCTAGATCGCCCTCGAACTGGTTGATAACAAAGTTATGAAGTAAACTGGTGAACAAGAGAGTATAAGCGAAAGAGAATATCGCAATGCTTTGATATGCAAGAATAAGGTGGTTTGCAAATGATTGGGACCCCCCTTTATATAGCACAGGAATTCTACTTATGGTATAATTCTATTACAGAAGAAAATCCCATGATTAACTAAATAACCGTTCTTGATTTGATCTGTTCCAAGATTTCCGCCATGATCCTCGATCAGTCACAGATATCTCGTATTTATGTTATTATGCCATCTTCGATCTTGCTTGATGTCTATTCCGTTTGGTCTCGATCTCGACAGATATATCGAATTCCGAACTCGGTACCTTATCCTCATGCCTCGATCTAATTTACTACGGGGCTGATCCTCAATCCATCCCCTGGTCTCGGTTAATCAACAAAATCGAGTGGGCCCAATTTTAACCGTATACATCAATAAAGTAGCATGTCTAACATTGTAAGTAGAATTAAAGGTAAAAAAAGGAAAAGTACATTAACAACATCAATATTTATAAACACCAACGTACAACATTATACCATACTTTTAACATCTTTTAAATATTATTTGGTGGCTTGCATGACGTAGCCATCTGTAATAATAATTTGTCAGGAAAAAAGATCAAACACTTGTTCCAACATACATCCTTTCTCTTTTGTGTTTTGCAATTGGAATGCATATCCTTCAACATCCTTACTGCACGGAAAAAGTTATTATTAACCAAAGGTGAAAAAAAGCGGTTTCCTAAATGACATAAAAAGTATCTGGATATCATAAAATAATAGAGAATAGCGCATATTCTTCCAAAAGACATGACTTAATATACCTGCAGAAAACATACAACCAATAATGACCCAAGTTGGATGAGATGTAAGCTAGTACGTGTGATGACCCAAAGGGCCATCTTATTAATTAAAACTTCATTTCAAGCTTCTAGGTCTTCAAAAGAATAATTTTAATTTTCTCAATTTGCGTGTGCAGTCCGGGCGTGAAACCGGGAAGCTTTTTAAGTGAAAATACGAGAAATAGAAATTTCTAGAGTTAAAATTTAGTTTTAGCTGACCTTGGTCAATATTTTGAGTAAAACGGACCCGTATCTATGTTACGACAATTCTGGGAGGTCCGCATTAAAATATGGGACTTGGGCGTATGCCCGGAATTGAATTACGAGGTCCCTAGCCTTAGAAAATAATTTTTGAAGAAAATTGTTGTGCTGGGTTTTAAAGGAAATAAAGAAACAAATCAATATTTGAACTCATTCGTATCAGACTCGTGTCTTGGTTCCGGATCCTGGTACAAGTTTGTTACTATATTCAAGTCCTATCTGTGAAATTTCATGAGAATCGGAGTTAATTTGATGTAATTCGGGCATCTGGTTGAAAAGTTAGAAAAATTAAGTGTTCTTGGGAAAATCATGAGTTTTGAGGTTAAATTCGTAGTTTTGATGCTATGTTGATGATTTGATCGCACGATAAAGTCTGTATGATATTTTTAGACTTGCGTGCATGTATGGGTTGAAGCCCCGAGGGCTTGGGTGAGTTTCGGATGGGTTTAGGCTATGTTGCGCTTGTTTTAGATGCTTCATCGCCGTTTCTTCAAGTATAAAATGACATCACACTAAGCAAATGAACTCCAAATTTAGTTTTTATTGAACCATTAGATCCGTATCGTAATTGCGGAGCCATAGGAAAAAGAATCATCGAATTTAGACATCATATGAAGAAGTTATGCCTATTTTAGTGTCAGAAAAATACTGTTGGTGCCGGATGTCGCAAATGCGACATCCGCAGCCTATTAAATGAGCTTTTTGACGGGATTTTCACTCATTCTTAAATTCTCTCAAACTCTAAACCTCCATAGGCGATTTTTCAAAGACCCAAACTTCTCCAAATCATTGGTAAGTGATCTTTAACTAATTCCTTTCATTCCTTAACAACTTTTAACAAGATTTCAACCAAAAATCTAGAGTTTTCATGGTAAAATTGAGATTTTTGGGTAGAACTTAGGAATTTCAAAATTTGGGAAATTGGACCTCGACCAAAAATCTAGAATTTATGTGTTTAGCTTTCCTTCTTGTGTTATATTTATTATCTCAGGTATATCTTTCTCGTTCGTGTAGAATTATTTTATTGTGTTATGGTATGTATTATTGTCACATGCTATATGTTGTCATTGCCCGCCTTAGTCTCGTCACTACTTCGTCGAGGTTAGGCTCGGCACTTACTCAATACATGGGGTCGGTTGTACTGATACTACACTCTGCACTCTTTTGTGCAGTTCCAGGTACTAGTCAGAGTTAGGAGATTTAGTAGCTGAAATCATTTTTCAGAGACACGAGGTAGATTTGCTAGCGTCCGCAAATTCCTGGAGTCTTCACTTATTTTCGGACACTGTTTTATTTCTCTCAAAACATACATACTATTCCTTCAGCCCATTATTTGTAGCATTCTTATTAGTTCGTGAATTGTGACACCAGATCCTAGGTAGTTCTGTAATTAGCATTAGCTTGTGGTTCGTGTCTTATCTGGAATATTCTTCCCGATCGCAGTTATTGAAAAGTATTAGATTTCGTGTTTTGTTTAGATTTGTTTATTCATGTTTAAATAAAGTGGAAGGTAAGGATTAAATGAGTTCTAACATTTGCTTGCCTAGCAAGTGTGGTGTTATGCGTCATCACGGTCACGAGGGTTGAGAATTTGGATCGTGACATGATACATGTCGGATGAGCATTCCTAACAATTTCGAAGTCAACATCATATTATTGGATTACTTTAAAGGAGTCAAGACCAAAGACTATACTTGTAATAATTAACTAAACTCCTTCGAATTAACTTAAGGGTATTTGGATCATTTGTAGCCAAATATCCACTCTAGTATAAATAGCCCTTAACGCTTTTTATTTTAGGTAGACTTGATGAATGATAAACTTGAAGACATGCAAGTCTCACCCTTTATCCTTATCTTTTAATTAATGCATTTATGTTTATGCCTTTAATTTCTTTATTGCTTTTATTAGTGCTAAATAGTCTTAGTTGGTGAGCAATTAGTAGTGAATGCTTAATTGCTTAATTTCTTTATCCGTATTTTCAAGAGTTGTCAATCTTTCGAGGGTTTCATAGATTAGGGTTACAATTGCTTAAGTTCATAGAGGTAATTAAGCTTCATATACTAATTGGTTCTTTCTTCCAATCAATTATAAATCTAGCTCTTATTTTTAATTCCGAGTGTTCCGCTATATCCGTATTTTCGATAATTCCGTATCATCTTGGTATCTGAGTGGAGGTTTTAGATTGTTCTATCAATTCTTGGGTCTTTGGTGTGATTATCATCATATCTTAAAATTAGGAAAAAAAATTGGTTACTGTTCATCGTATTCTAATTTTGATTCCCAGAATTTGAAAACGTTTATTGTTCCTTCGTTCTTGTTCGAAAATACCTTCCAAAAGAAATTGAGTATCGATTGATTCTTAGATTGAGTGATTACAGATTGAGTTTGGATTGAAATTTAGAGATTTTCATCCATGTTCTATTTTTGAACCCTAAGCTACAAACAATAGAAGCGAAGTGCAAAGGCAGAAGGGAGCTTGACTGCAAGACCTACCGTCGAGGAGGGACAAAAGTCGGCCTTAGTGATCCGATGGTGCCGAGTGGAAGGGACGTTGCTCCACCGATATATGTTACTCTAGGGATAACATGCTGATCTTCCCCAAGAGCTCACATCGACGGGGAGTTTTGTCACCTCCATGTGGGTTCACAACGCCGTGGGACAATTCGGTCCATTGGGGTTTTTGCTTTAAATCTGATAATTTGTGTTTCAATTTGGCAGGGTGTTCGAGATTTTAGGTGGAAACACTGATATAATGTGGAATATGAAGATTTGAGGTCGATTTGAGCTGAATTTCTAGGGTTTTCATTTAGAAATTGTGAATTGAATTTTGACGAAGAAGACGGCCTAGGGTTCGTCGTTTTTGTGAGCCTTGAACAAATTGGTTTCTGGGGTTTAATCTGAGCTGATAGAGAGTTGTACTTCGAGTTTGGGCGTTATTGAAGCTAGTTTGAATTGGCTTTGAATGCAGAATTCCAAAGCTAATTTTCAACGAAGCAGACGACTGGGTCTTCTGATTTTGGTGGTTGATTGAATGCAATTAGTTACTGGGAATTGTTTACACTGTTGTCACGAAGTTGTAATTCAAATTTGAGTTCGTTTCGCAAAGATTTGATTAGAATTATCATTTCAGGTTTGAAAATCGTTTGGTAAAGGTTTGAGTGAGAATGAACAGAAAATTGTGAGTCGAGCTCGAAGAACACCATCGGCAATTTGAAGACCTTTGCGGACCGATTCGAATCGATTCGAGCAGATTAGAAATTGTCGCACGAATCACGTTTCATTCCTTGAGTTTAAAACTGAACTCCATCTCCGATTTCTGAAATTTTTTGAAGAATATTGAGTTTCAACAGAACATCGACTCTATCTTTCTGAGTTGATTTAGATGAATTCATTAGTCGACTCGAGGTTGTTATTGAATGTGAACTGAAATTTTTTATCAATAGCTTGGTTGAATATCTGTGTGCGTGATGCTACTGCGAACTGGATATCTTCTTGAAATTCTACTGTGATTTTGGTTCGAAAATCTGCTGAAATTTTTCCATTGCTAAATTGAGTGCTCTTGTTTGTGAAAGCTACTGCCCAGCAGTTTGATATTTATGAAGTTTTGCAAAAATGTTAGATGATTGGAACTCACTCTGAAACTAGTTATTTAGCATCTGCTTTAGCTTAAATTTTTAGAAGAGCTCACAAGAACTTGAAGAACTCAAATTCATCTTTATTTCCGTTTATGATTGAATTAGAGGAGGGAACTTGAGACTCATTCTTAAGCTTGAAGAAAGGCATCATCTCGGCCACAACTTTGTCAAGTTCAAAATTTGCTGAAGTGGACATTGTTTAACTTTGAAATTGCAGCTTTAGACAACATTTTGAGTTGGGAAATCAGTGGCTTTGACTGTGTTGGATGTTGATTTCTGTAGCTTCTGATTATTTGCGGCTATTGAAACCAATTGAATTCTGATATTTAAGGTGCAAGCATGAGTTTCACATCACCGATTCACTGATGGATCGTCTTCATGAAGTTGTTGTTTTGAAATTGTAAGAACTGATGCTTCCCTATTAAGTTGTTGAATTTCAGCTAGTTTGCTGTTGTTTCCTAGTTGAAACCTGAGTTGCTACAATTAAAAACTTCAGTTTGAGGCAGCATTCAATAGAATTCTGCAATCTTGTAGTTGATGGGAGGTTGTATCTACATTTGGTGCTGAAGTTCCTTGTTTTTGCTACTGTTCTTTTCCTTTTCCAAATCTAAGGTGAAACATCTTTGTGAAGGTGCTTTAGGTTCATCTGAACTAAATGTTTGCATAAAGTTGACTGGGAGTAAATTCTTCAAGCTAATAAGATTGTCATCCAGTGCTTAAGTCAAGTATTGAAGTGCATCACCTATTCAATCTAGTTGTTTGGTTGACTGATCTTGTTTAAGTTTAAGGAGTTTTATTTTTATTATTATATCAGTCTTAGCAGTATGCTGATAAAAGAACTGCTGTTGCTGAACAATTTCTGCACTGGTTAGGCTCCTGTTAAGATGCAAATTTATAGCAACTCATTCAGTTAAGTTCCAAAGGCTTCTGCACAGGTTTTGTACCGATTTTGTCAACAAGAAGCTGCAATTGATGGTATTTATTTGTTAGTAGTCCTGCAATATTAAAATCTGCAGGTTTGCGAGGTGTAGCTGCGATAGCTACAAGTTGTTAAGGTTGTCTTGAGGTTGAAAACTTGAGACTAGTTGAACTGTAAGTTTGATCAGGTCCTGCTTGATTCAACTGCTTGGAGTCTGTTTGGTCGACTCGAGGTTGTTTTGAATGTGAACCAAAAAAAATTCATCAATAGCTTGGTTGAATATATGTGTGCGTGATGCTACTGCGAACTGGATATCTTCTTGAAATTCTACTGTGATTTTGGTTCAAAAATCTGCTGAAATTTTGCCATTGCTGAATTGAGTGCTCTTGTTTGTGAAAGCTACTGCCCAGCAGTTTGATATTTATGAAGTTTTGCAAAAATGTTAGATGATTGGAACTCACTTTGAAACTAGTTGTTTAGCATCTGCTTTCGCTTAAATTTTTAGAAGAGTTCACAAGAACTTGAAGAACTCAAATTCATCTTTATTTCCATTGATGAGAATTGAAGTAGAGGAGGGAACTTGAGACTCATTCTTGATCTTGAAGAAAGGAATCAACTTGGCCACAGCTTTGTCAAGTTCAAAATTTGCTGAAGTGAACATTGTTTAACATTGAAATTGCAGCTTTAGACAACATTTTGAGTTGGGAAATCAGTGGCTTTGGCTGAGTTGGATGTTGATTTCTGTAGCTTCTGATTTTTCGCGGCTATTGAAACCAATTGAATTCTGACATTTAAGCCGTAAACATGAGTTGCACATCACTAATTCACTGATGGATCGTCTTCATGAAGTCGTTGTTGTTCTGAAATTGTAAGAACTGAGTCTGCCCTATTAAGTTGCTGAATTTTAGCTAGTTTGCTGTTGTTTCCTAGTTGAAAACTGAATGGTGTTGCTACAGTTAAAAACTTCAGTTTGAGGCAGCATTCAATAGAATACTGCAATCTTGTAGTTGATGGAAGGTTGTATCTACATTTGGTGCTGAAGTTCCTTGTTTTTGCTACTGTTCTTTTCCTTTTCCAAATCTAAGGTGAAACATCTTTGTGAAGGTGCTTGAGGTTCATCTGAACTAAATGTTTGCATAAAGTTGATTGGGAGTAAATTCTTCAAGCTAATAAGATTGTCATCCATTGCTTAAGTCAAGTATTGAAGTGCATCACATATTCAATCTAGTTGTTTGGTTGACTGATCTTGTTTAAGTTTAAGGAGTTTTATTTTTGTTATTATATCAGTTTTAGCAGTATGCTGATAACAGAACTGCTGCTGCTGAACAATTTCTGCACTGGTTAGGCTCCCGTTAAGATGCAAATTTATAGCAACTCATTTAGTTAAGTTCCAAAGGCTTCTGCGCAGGTTTTGTACCAGTTTTGTGAACAAGAGGCTGCAATTGAGGATAGTTGTTTGTCAGCAGTCATGCAATATTAAAATCTGCAGTTTTGCGAGGTGTAGCTGCGATAGCTACAACTTGTTAAGGCTGTTTTGAGGTTGAGAAGTTAAGACTAGTTGAACTGTAAGTTTGATCAGGTCCTGCTTGATTCAACTGCTTGGAGTCTGCTTGGTTTTTCCGAAGTTTCACCTGCAACTTCTGCATAGAAGTTTGTCCAGAGAAGTTTGATAACAACTCTTGCTATTGAACTGATTTGAATCGAATTTGAGGACCTTTGTCTTGGAGTTCTGAAGGTTGGAAATAAGTGCAGGTTCGTGAGTAGAACAAAAGGGCTGGATTTCTAAGTTGATACGAAGATCACCAACATTCTACTAACCTATCCAGCTGCCCTGTTTTGGAAATCTGACAACTTGTGCAAATGTGTCCAGCTTTTGCGAATATGGCCAAAATTTTGAAAGTGTCTATTTTTGTATTTTCTTTTCTTTCTTTCTAATTTACCATATGGCAACACAAAACGAATGTAAGGTTGAATTCCATATTGGGTTACTCCCACTTGAGGCCACAAGGAAGGGAGTGTAGTATGACGCTTACTAATTCTTCTACCACACCCTCTCATTCACAAGTACGGCAAATGCTTCAAAGAGGAAAACTCCGACATAACCAACATATACAAATACCACAAAACCCACCATAGCGACCATAATCACCAAAGGGACCTTATGTTCCTCCACCAAACTAGCGACCACCTACCTACTACCAACACCAACTACAACCTCCAATCACACATCAGCAACCACAACAACCCACTTTTTTAACATGATCATGAGATCACCTTTAATGAGTTGGATGACATCCAACAAGTTTTCAATGACGAATGTAGGGGGATGAGGTAAACTAAAGGGGAAGAGGCCAAATGAGTTTGAGAACATCCTTAAATAATGCAAAGAAACAAAGTAAGTATGAGAGACAAAACAAAGAGAGAAGTGAGGGAGAGAAAAAAGACAACTCTAGAGTAGAAAAAAGAGAGAAAGTGTGGAGTGAAGTGAGTGAGTGAGTTTTCATAAGAAAAGAGTCAAGATCTTGTAAAGAAAAAGAGATAAAAGAAAGAAGGAAAACAAAAGGAGAGTGAGGATTTTCCTTATTCTACTGCTAATCTTTCTTCTTTCTCTAGTTGTTTTGTAACTTGTGTAGAGACTTTTGGAGATGAACCATCAAGTGAATTTCAATCCACTTTGAAGATCTTGGAAGAAAATTAATCTACTTTTTCTAAAGGACTTATAGAATTAAATTAGCAAGCGTAAGGTAAAGAGAATTTAACTTTGGAAGAGTTTCAAGGTAAAATAGCTTATCCTTTTACTCATGATACTTTAGCTAATTGTGGTGACACTTTGAGTTTGAAATATAGCTATGACATTGATGAGTTTGATATTTCTTTATCTTGTGATGATGACAATAATTGTGGCTTGCAACTAGCTAAGAGCTCTTGTGCATTATTGGATAATTTTAGTTCTTTGTTTAATGACTCTTTAGCTAGTGATGGTGTTGAGTCTTATGATACCCCACCTTTTTGGGAAGATGCATCTGATGATTCTTTTGACTCTACTTTAACTTTGTTAGAAGAATTTTTTTACCTTTATGGAGAAATGAGTCAAGAAGAAGAACATTGAGTTTCAACAGAACATCGACTCTATCTTTCTGAGTTGATTGAGCTGAATTCGTTGGTCAACTCGAGGTTGTTATTGAATGTGAACTGAAAATTTTCATCAATGGCTTGGTTGAATATATGTGTGCGTGATGCTACTGCGAATTGGATATCTTCTTGAAATTTTACTGTGATTTTGGTTCGAAAATCTGTTGAAATTTTTCCATTGCTGAATTGAGTGCTCTTGTTTGTGAAAGCTACTGCCTAGCAGTTTGATATTTATGAAGTTTTGCAGAAATGTTAGATGATTGGAACTCACTCTGAAACTAGTTGTTTAGCATCTGCTTTAGCTTAAATTTTTAGAAGAGCTCACAAGAACTTGAAGAACTCAAATTCATCTTTATTTCCATTGATGAGAATTTAATAAGAGGAGGGAACTTGAGACTCATTCTTGAGATTGAAGAAAGCCATCAGCTTGGCCACAACTTTGTCAAGTTAAAAATTTGCTGAAGTGAACATTGTTTAACTTTGAAATTGCAGCTTTAGACAACATTTTGAGTTGGGAAATCTGTGGCTTGTTGGATGTTTATTTCTGTAGCTTCTAGTTTTTTGCGGCTATTGAAACCAATTGAATTCTGACATTTAAGGCGCAAACATGAGTTGCACATCACTGATTCACTAATGGATCGTCTTCTGAAATTTTAAGAACTGAGTCTGCCCTATTAAGTTGTTGAATTTCAGCTAGTTTGCTGTTGTTTCCTAGTTGAAAACTGAATGGTGTTGCTACAGTTAAAAACTTCAGTTTGAGGCAGCATTCAATAGAATTCCGTAATTTTGTAGTTGATGGGAGGTTGTATCTACATTTGCTACTGAAATTCCTTGTTTTTGTTACTGTTCTTTTCCTTTTCCAAATCTAAGGTGAAATATCTTTGTGAAGGTGCTTGAGGTTCATCTGAACTAAATGTTTGCATAAAGTTGACTGGGAGTAAATTCTTCAAGCTAATAAGATTGTCATCCAGTGCTTAAGTCAAGTATTGAAGTGCGTCACCTATTCAATCTAGTTGTTTGGTTGACTAATCTTGTTTAAGTTTAAGCAGTTTTATTTTTATTATTATATCAATTTTAGCAGTATGCTGATAACAGAACTGCTGCTGCTGAACAGTTTCTGCACTGGTTAGGCTCCCGTTAAGATGCAAATTTATAGCAACTCATTCAGTTAAGTTCCAAAGGCTTTTGCACAGGTTTTGTACCAGTTTTGTCAACAAGAGGCTGCAATGGAGGGTAGGTGTTTCTCAGCAGTCCTGCAATATTAAAATCTGTAGTTTTGCGAGGTGTAGCTGCGATAGCTACAACTTGTTAAGGCTGTTTTGAGGTTGAAAACTTGGGACTAGTTGAACTGTAAGTTTTATCAGGTCCTGCTTTATTCAACTGCTTGGAATCTGCTTGGTTTTTTCAAAATTTTCACCTGCAACTTCTACCCAAAAGTTTGATAACAACTCTTGCGATTGAACTGATTTGAATTGACTTTGAGGACCTTTGTCTTGGAGTTTTTTAGGTTGGAAATAACTGCAGGTTCGTGAGTAGAACAAAAGGGTTGGATTTCTAAGTTGCTACGATGATCACCAACAGTCTACAAACCTATGCAGCTGCACTATTTTTGAAATTTGACCACTTTTGCAAATATGTCCAGCTTTTGCGAATATGACCAAAATTTTGAAAGTGTCTAGTTTTGTATTTATTTTCTTTTCTTTCTTTCTAATTTACCAAATGGAAACACAAAATGAATGTAAGGTTGAATTCCATATTGGGTGAATCCCACTTGAGGCCACAAGGAAGGGAGTGTAGTATGACGCTTACTAATTCCTCTACCACACCCTCTCATTCACAAGTACGACATATGCTTCAAAGAGGAACACTCCGACATAACCAACATATACAAATACCACAAAACCTACCAAAGCGACCATAATCACCAAAGGGACCTTATGTTCCTCCACCAAACTAGCGACCACCTACCTACTACCAATACCAACTACAACCTCCAATCACACATCAACAACCACAACAACCCACTTTTTCAACATGATCATGAGATCACCTTTAATTAGTTGGATGACATCCAACAAGTTTTCAATGACGAATGTAGGGGGGATGAGGTAAACCAAAGGGGAAGAGGCCAAATTAGTTTGAGAACATCCTTAAACAATGCACAGAAACAAAGTAAGGATGAGAGACAAAACAAAGAAAGAAGTGAGAGAGAGAAAAATGACAACTCTAGAGTGGAAAAAGGAGAGAAAGTGTGGAGTGAAGTGAGTGAGTGAGTTGTCATAATAAAAGAGTCAAGATCTTTAAAAGAAAAAGAGAGAAAAGAAAGAGGGAAAACAAAAGGAGAGTGAGGATTTGCCTTATTCTAATGCTAATCTTTCTTCTTTCTCTAGTTGTTTTGTAACTTGTGTAGAGAATTTTGTAGATGAACCATCAAGTGAATTCAATCCACTTTGAAGAGCTTGGAAGAAAATTAATCTACTTTTCCAAGAGGACTTATGGAATTAAATGAGCAAGCGCAAGGTAAAGAGAATTTCACTTTGGAAGAGCTTCAAGGTAAAATAGCTTATCCTTCTACTCATGATACTTTAGCTAATTGTGGTGACACTTTGAGTTTTTAATATAGCTATGATATTGATGAGTTTGATATCTCTTTATCTTGTGATGATGACAATAATTGTGGCTTGCAACTAGCTAAGAGCTCTTGTGCATTATTGGATAATTTTAGTTCTTTGTTTAATGACTCTATAGCTAGTGATGGTGTTGAGTCTTATGATACCCCACCTTTATGGGAAGATGCTTGTGGTGATTCTTTTGAATCAACTTTAACTTTGTTAGAAGAAAATTTTGACCTTTATGGAGAAATGAGTCGAGAAGAAGGTGTTGATGATATTTTTGATTCAATTTTCAGTCCTTTGGCAAAAAGATTCAATTTGTATGGTGAAATGACATAACTATAGAAGAAGAAAACTTTCATTTGTATTCCAATGAGTTGACTTCTCTTGTATTTGATCTTGATAACTCTTATGTATATTTATGTGATGAATTTGTTGAGTGTGAAAAGGAAAGTAATATTTTCGATGCTACCACTAGTATTAATTTTTTGACTTATTTTATTCCTACTTTTGAAAGAACATTCTCGTTGCATTTTGCTAATGCTTCTGTGAGAAAAGGTAAGAATGTTTGTTGTGGTGTTTTGAGAAACAAAACCTAACTTTATTGATTATATTGTGAAGATACGGCAAGAGAAAGTTGCTAAGGGTAAGAAAGGCCTTCAACTAACACATTGACATACTTTTTGTCAAGAGCATTTTCTTTTTCCCAAAGGCAAAAATGGTATGTACGTATGGCTTATGCTTATCTTGTGTTTATCTAAGGCCATTGAGGTAAATACTCATAACTTTGAGTATTGTGATATTCTTTATATGATGATTCATGATGAGCTTGGCATATCTCTTAAGTTGTCATGTGAAGTTGTTGGAAAGTGTGTAGATATTTGTAAATTAAAGTTTGTGTTTGACCTCAGAGTTGTTTCTTATCATGGTGAAGTGTCTTTATTTGGATTGGAGAGTAAGATTTTTATTGCTTCTTATGACACTTGGTTATACCATAAAACTATGCACTCTGTTGAGGATTTTACAAGATTGTGGTTCTCAAGAGGAATGCATCAACAAAACTTCCCTTCCATATAGATCGTCGTGGCATGAACTAATTTCTTCGCTTCGATTCCGCCCCTTAGGAAATGACTTAAAAGACAGATGTCGTCGCTGCGAGGCGAGGGAGCAACTTGTCTGGTCTTGCGGTGCAGCTTTGCTCTTGCTCCACTCGCTCCCACCTGTCTTCTTCCCACTATAGTGAAAGATCTTTCACTTCACCATAGCAGACCTCGCTAACCTTCTCAGCCAGTTAGCTAACCACAGGGATCCCCTCCTGCTTACCCACCCCCCGTAAACTTTTACTAACGGACTTGGAATACGAATGAGATCAAAAAGGCCATCATTAGGACGGTTGTGGGCGAGGAGGGATTCGAACCCCCGACACCGTGGTTCATAGCCACGTGCTCTAATCCTCTGAGCTACAGGCCCCGCCCCGTCTCCACTGGATCTGTTCCCGGGCCTCTTTCTAGTTGCTCTGGAACAATTAGGAGATTCTCTAGAAGAAATACGGGGTTCTGCTTCTGGTGGAAACATGCTTGGTTACGCTTATGGGGTCAAATCAATACGTTCTAAGAAGAAAGATTGGAATATCAATCTCATCGAGATCACTCGGAATGCTAAGATTGAGAACACTCCTAGCCCCACAATTCTTTGACCTTCCCTCTGTTAAACAGCTCAGCGACTTGGGAAAGAGCTTGCCCACTGCACAAGATTAAGACGAGTTGCTCCAGGTCCAGATATCTCCCTTCGAGAAGCCATGAGCAGGTTGAAGAGAGCTCTAACAGGCCTTGGAGGACCTCCGACAACAACAAGAATGGAACCATAGGCTCCGATGCTGGGAGCATTTCGGGGTATAGGTCTAACCACCTCAACTCCCCGTCATTGAGACACAAGCTGGAGACGTATCGGCCTATATTCCCACCAATGTGATCCCCATTACTTATGGACAAATCTGTTTGGAAATAGAGCTCTTTTATCGAGGAATTAGATGTCGCACCTTGCGCTTGTGAATGAGTGTGATATATACCTCTTTGCTCAACACGTGACTGTGTACCCTGAAAATGGAAGTTGCATGTCTTCGCTGGGAAACTATAAGGTCTCGTAGGAAAAAGACAAAACGTAGGTAGGCTTCTCCTCTTTGATTTTCTTAACTATCTTCTATATGAGACCTTTTTTTGTCCAATCAAAAATGATTTGAGAGATTTGATTACAACCGTTCGAGATTCGCGTTAGCATACTCGATATCGCACAGATCAATTGCAAGGGGATCTAGATTGAATAAAAAAGATCGATTCATGCTTGATACGATAGAGATCAATCATTTACTTCAACTAAAATCGATGAAGTACTGAAACGCTCCTTCTTCTTTGTCAACGCTACTAAGGACCTATAGGTTTGCCTACTTTACTTATTAAAGATAATGAGAATGGGTTATTCAAACAAAAAGGAAAAGGCCCTACTTTTTTTTTTGGAATCAAGCGAGATGATATGCTGAAACGGGTGCTAGCTTGGTGCTTTCTCGGGCTCAGGAATGAGTGGTGAACCAGGAATCGACGCTTATCTGCCAGTCGCGTCGGGTCTGCCGCTTTGTTGAAAACTATGAAACAAGTCTACGGTAGTTCATCCTATGATGCAGATTCGTTCCCCCAAAGTGGATGATTGCTCCTCTTTGGCAATCTATCCTGGCGGATCCCTTTTCGGCGGTTTTAGAGAGGGGAATCCGATCCCGGATACCATGACTTGCCTTCAAACAGGATTCACCTTCAAAGTAGAGTAATCGATCTGCGGACAGCAAGGCCAATGAAAATCAAAGAGAGTGGATGTAATTCAGCTTGAACGAAGTGAGAGGGGTAATAGACTATTATCGTTCAATTCATGTGACGAACCGAACATCTTTAGGTCCCGAATTCTTTCTAGCGATTCAGTTCCTAGAGGGTTCCAGACCTAGCCTTCCAATATGAGAACGAGACAAGCAAGAAGGGATCCAGTGCCCAACTACCGACTCCTCCCGGAATTGCGTTTCGTTTGTGCGTTTGCAACATCCGAAAGGAAAGCCGTCTCTCTTCCATTCGGAGCAAGCATCGTAATCGTACACGGGGCAAAGCAAAGGGCAGAGCTTCAAGTGACTTGTTAGGGTATTCGAAGAGCAAAGAAAAAATTCACTTAGGATGGCATAGCCTTAAAAGTGAAGGGCGAGGTTCAAACGAGGAAAGGCTTACGGTGGATATCATTTGATTGAATAGTTGACCCAGCCCCTTGCTGTTTGAAGAAACCCTCCACTTGGTATTTTTTCACGAGCAAGATCTTAGTCATTTCGCCTTTGTGTGATAACTCTATCTTTCTGGAAGTTTTCCAATCTTCTGTCCTTCATTCTTGCATATGCAAATCATAGATGACCTAGTGGAATTTATGCCAGACCAGAGCATTCTTCTCAAGAAAAGAAAGCGGAGAGGGTGACTGAATTTCACTCTTTATCATTCCTTACTACTCCTCAATTCCCATCAAGTGTTGTCTTATTTCCCAAGCCACTGCTCAATCCTCCTTTTCTGATTGATTGAAAGTAACAAGTTGCGTTGGAATTGATAAAGTTCCGTGGAGTTCATAATTGCATAAAAGGAGTCAAAGTAGTGGCTGCGTTGAGGCACTTCTTCGACAGTCCCCGTACGCCCGGCGGCCTACCGGCCCGCTCTGAAGAATTCATGATTTATATATGTTTCAGGCCGGTGAGAGGGAGTGCGGAATAAGGATTGATTTCACTGTATCCATCGTAGCCCACCCCATCTACCTATTGTAGGAGGTCAAGTGTTGCTCCCTCTCTCGAGATTGCAATCCCTATCGAGTCGGGAAGGAATGAGTAATGGGTTGGGGAATCGGGCATCGGCCCTCTTGGATCCGGTATGAGCTATCTCCAGTAGGCATCGGAGTAGACCTCTACTAAAAAAGAAAAAGAACATCCCAAAATTAAAACACATTACTTTGCGTCTATAGACACTTATTTAAACCTTCTAAAACTAAAAAGAGTCGACGGACTCTTCTATTCTACTCTCTCTGGGAATCCGAAGCTATGCGGACGACCCGCGCAGTTAGTTCCCTTCGTTCCTGGAGGAGGGCCTCCTTCCTCTCTTCCAGACCGCGAATGTGGTTACGGATCTCTTGCATCATCTTTGCAACGGCCTCAGGGTCGAGAGGAGGCAAATGCTCCCAGAACAGACCCAGCCTTTGCTCCGATTGGATCTTCTCCTCTTCGACTTGAGAGATTTCTTGCGAAATTTCTTGTCCCCTGGTTCTCTATTTTCTTAAGGTGGTCCAAGTACGTATCCAATGAGAATGCCCTACCTTTAGGATGAAAGAGCACCCCCTAATCTGGTGCCTTTTGTCACCCCCGTGTCACTTAAAAGTAAAGAACGGTGCCCAAGACAAGGCAAGATGAATAGGAATGTTGAAGGGACATAAGGCTCAGCTAAGGTAAGGAAAGACCCTGACCATCTAGCTCACCAAGTACTCTTATTTTTTAGAGAGTCGGAGACGATCGAAGAGGCAGCAAAATAGGAACGCGAGTGAGTAGGTGGGTACACTGAACACTAACTCCATCTTAATGAAGAAAGGGATAAGCCCGGTATTCCCAGAAAGGATAGTCGTGATGTCCCTTCATGGCCGGCCTTTTTAGTATGGAGCCGAAGGGACAAAACGTAGGTAGGCTGCCACGCGGAGTGAATTTGTTGGAAACATGAAATTTTACATTTTCTTGATTCTTCTCATGAGTATTATTTTTCTTATAGTCAGGTTTGTGTCATTTGTGTTGGAGATGTGTTCTTTATAGATTATGACACCTGGCTATATCATAAGAGTGTCACTTTTTAGTGAAAAATTGTGATCAATGATCTTTTAGCTTGGACATACAATGGTTTGATTGTATTGGCTTGGTACTTATTTTTCCCTTTCTTGGTTTTTCAAGGTCCAAATTCGCGGACGAATTTTTTTTCAAGGGGGGGAGGATGAGCATGTCTAACAATTTCCAAATCAATAGCATAGCATTGGAGTACTTTAAAGGAGTCAAGATCAAGAAGACTATACTTGTAATAATTAACTAAGCTCCTTCAAATTAACTCAAGGGTATTTGGGTCATTTGTAGCCAAATACCCACTCTAGTATAAATAGCCCTTAACGCTTTTCTTTTGTCACGCACCAAAACCGAGGGACGGGACTGGCGCCTAACCGAATGAACCCGATCAAGCAAACCTGATTTGCCTTTTCTACCCAACGCGTTTCCCCGTGTTTATAGCATACACTATTCATATGAAATAGCAAGAGAAAGTCAAAAGCGTGGATTCACAACATAAAGTCCATTTTTCCTCTTTTAACGTTTTAACATTAGATCTTCCCAGAACACACATACTACATACAACATTCCCGACACGGGATCACGATTACGAGTAAGTACAACAACTAACCAAAATATATTTACAACCCACATAATGTCTACGGAGCCTTTAAGAGTACAGAGAAGAATACATAGACTTGCCGGCAACAAGGCCCCGACTATTCCTCAAAAGAATGACATATACAAAATAAGTCAACATGAACTACACACAGCCTCGAGAGGAAGTGGGGCTCACCAAAATTGCTGAAAAGATGGAGGAAAGGCACCATTATCGGCGATCAGCGCTACCTGCTACAGAACCACCTACATCCATTTAAGCGATGTAGCGCCCCCGGCAAAATGGACGTTAGTACCATTGAATAGTACTAGCATGTATGAACAAACCTACTGTAGATAAGATAAACATCAACAATCAAACACAAGTAGAGGCATCATACTACAATACACCGAAGCAAGGTAAAACACAAACAAGAATTTCCACATCTCGCATCCCGTTGCCATCTTTTGGTTAATGACTTTTAAGTTTCATCCTGTTATTATTATTACTGATCCACCGTGTCGTTGTCACACGGAGTTCGATCTCTACTCGATCGGCTAAGCCATCCTAGGTGAGGTCCGAATATCATCACATCTCATATCACCACCGTGGAACATTCACACTGAGTGAGAACTCTGCCCGAATCGGCTAAGCTAACATTGTGGCATGCGCACACGGAGTCCGATCTCTGCCCGATTGGCTAGGCCATCTCAACTGAAATAGTGAGGACAATAATCATCATCATATCACAATATCAAGTCATCCAGGTGTACGGCATAGTGTCTGATCTCAGCGCGATCGGATAGGCCATCTCACCCCTAGGACATTCTTCTGTCGATTCATGGATGTTTTAGGTCGAGTTTATCATTTTTAACCTTTTTGATCCCCAACACATATCATTTCATTCTTTGATTCATCTTTCATAACATTAGAATCCTTTGATTCATATTTCACAACAATCCATCCATTAATCCATATTCCATAACAATCCAATTCATTATTTCATGTTTCATATCAATTCAACCCCCTTGATTCGTAATTCATATCATTACGGCCTTTTTATTCATGTTCCATACCAATCTAGTTCTTTCACATAACCACACCCATCACATAAGAGGATCGCACACAAGAGGGGACATGATGATTACAATTTATACACTCCAATAGAATGACAACATGGTAGTAGCACGGAACAACATAGAAGCAAGAATTCCTCAATTAGGCACATAGAACACATAAATTCCATAGATAATCAACAAGAGAGTCATACTCGGAAAGTGAACACAACGGGTTTATCCTATGAAGATTAGAGTTAGTCATACATACCTCGAGTTGGAGTTTTTCCTTGGTTTCTATCTCAAATCTCCTGCCCTTCTAGCGCCTTCAATCTAATTTAGAAAGTGACACATTTAAACCTAGGATTAGAAATCATGAATATGATTTGGACTCATTTGGGAATTTTATTAAACTCTATGTGTTCCTTTTGATTACACAACCCCCTTTTTTTGTGGAAGATTACTCTAACCTACTTCCCTTTACTAGATTATGGTAAATTAATCACATGCATGCAAGGCCTTTAACTCTCACCTTCAAGAACTAACCTATGTGTGTTCCATTTTAACTAGAATCTGGGAATTTAGGGAAATTGGGGTAGAAACTTACCTCTTATGGAAGAAGATGACGTTTACTTGATTAATTCCAAGCCTGAGTAGAGATGGAGGATCAATTTGGTGGAGATGGTGAATTTCTATCACTAGAACCCACTCTCCCTTCTCTCTATTTTAATCAGATAGTCGTCAAAAATAAAGGGGATGGGTGTTTTATTAAGCTGGGGGTCGGGTTTTAAAAGTAGAAATTAGAAGCACTGATGCAGGTATGCGGTCAGGAATGCAATCGCATTCCTGCTATGCGGTCCGCAGACCTGTCTCATAAGTGGCCCTCATCTAGGCCAAGAAGAGAAGCAGGTTGCCCAGGTATGCGGCAGCTATGCGGTCCGCATACCTATTATGCGATCGCATAGTGCGCCACATAACTTCCTCCGCAAAAATATAGGTGCATGAATGCGACAACTATGCGTCCCGCATTTCATGAAATGTGATCGCATTATGGTCTGCATAGTTGTCCTCGAAATGGACAACAAACTGTCAAGGTATGCGACCACTATGCGGTCCGCATACATGATCTGCGATCGCAAGTAGACCGCAGATCCGCGCAATTTTGGAAAATTCTATATTTTAAGTCCTGGGGTACTTTTTACTCCAAAGGGGTCCGTTTTAAGAATTTCTACAGTTATATCAACATGGGGACCTATCCGGGCATCGTTTTTAGTTAGAAATTTTATGGGTCTTTACATCCTCCCCCACTTAAAATCATTCGTCCTCGAAGGAGGATTGGGAAATCACTTGGGTATGAAAACACAAAATACCAGCCCCCAATTTTCACTAACTCCGATATTTTCTAAAAAATTTGCCAGAGTTTCCTTTGTAAATAGGCCTATCCACCTGCCAGAGAGCCCCTGAAACACAATTCAACAAGTCCCACATAGTTCAGTTAACACAACGAATGGCACATAATTCAATTATTTCAATGAATTGCATA
Source organism: Nicotiana undulata (assembly GCA_005239495.1). Classification (NCBI taxonomy): domain Eukaryota; kingdom Viridiplantae; phylum Streptophyta; class Magnoliopsida; order Solanales; family Solanaceae; genus Nicotiana; species Nicotiana undulata. Next base: position 42,834 of record MDKH01230945.1, read on the forward strand.
TAATTCATCTAACACAATACATACAAATATGGTACAAGGTTGAGGAGTCATAAGAGAAGGGGGATTAGGGGAGTGGGGTGGTTTTACACAAGATATGACACAAAACTTAGAGATGACCACTTTCATAAACAACTACCTGACTTATTCAAACAAATGAGGGTATTTCTCTTTCATTTCATTTTTCGCTTCCCATGTGGCTTCCTCGACTTGTTGATTCCGCCATAACACTTTAACCGAAGCAACCTCCTTGTTTCTCAACTTACGAACTTGCCTATCGAGAATAGCAACTGGAACCTCTTCATATGACAATTCTTCATTAACTTCAACGGTCTCAACCGGCACGATGACAGATGGATCTCCAATCACCTTTTTAACATGGACAAATGAAACACCGGGTGCACTAATGACATTTCAAGGGGCAACTCCAGTCTATACGCCACATGTCCTATCCTTTGAGGGATCCTATACGTCCCGATATACCTTGGGCTCAATTTCCCCTTCTTTCCAAACCGCATGACTCCCTTAATGGGAGATACCTTCAAGAATACCCAATCATCTACTTGAAACTTCAAATCCCGGCGACGAACGTCCGAATAGGATTTCTGACGACTCTGAGAAGTGTTCAACCTCTCCTTTATGGTTCTAACCTTCTCCATAGCCTGATGCACAAGATCCGGTCCTAGAAGTTCTGCCTCTCCAACCTCGAACCATCCAATCGGAGACCTACACCTTCTCCCGTACAATGCCTCAAATGGGGCCATCTGAATACTAGCGTGGAAACTGTTGTTGTAAGAAAACTCTATAAGCGGCAAATGATCCTCCCAGCTACCCATAAAACCAAGTACACAAGCTTGTAACATGTCTTCAAGCGTCTGAATAGTCCACTCTGCCTGTCCGTCAATCTGTGGGTGGAAGGCTGTGCTGAGATTAACCAGTGTCCCCAAACCTTGCTGAAATGTCTTCCAAAAGTTAGTTGTGAACTGGGCCCCTCGATCTGAGATAATAGAAACTGGAGTGCCATGGAGCCTGACTATTTCTTTGGTATACAACTGAGCATATTGTTCTGTAGTGTTGGTGGACTTGACCGGTAAGAAATACGTTGACTTCGTGAGTCAATCCACTATTACCCAAATTGAGTCAAACTTACACTGAGTGCGATGTAACCCTACCACAAAATCCCTATTGATCATCTCCCATTTCCATATTGGTATTTCCATAAGCTGCGCCAACCCAACGGGCCTCTGATGCTCGTCCTTCACTTGCTGACAGTTCGGACACCTAGCCACAAAGTCCGCCACACCCCTCTTCATACAATTCCACCAATAAATCTCCTTGAGATCGTGATACATTTTCGTAGAACCTGGGTGTACGGAATATCTAGAATTGTGAGCCTCTGCCATTAACCTCTCCCGAAGATCCTCCGCATCCGGTAACACATAGTCTCTCTTGACACCGCAAGACATCGTCACTATTGCCGAGTGAAAAAGTTGTGGTCTTGTGATTTATAATTGCCTCTCTTAACTGTGCCAATGCTGGATCATTGAATTGCTTTTCCTTTACTTCCGCCACAAGCGAAGATTCTGCTCCGTTATTGTGATGATCCAAAAGGTCATCTTATGTAATTTAAGCCTTATCTGTGTTCCGAGACTCCGAGAGCCTCCGTTAGTCTCACCTCGTTATGCGTGCGCAGCACGGGCATGTAGCCGGAAAGCTATTATGTGAAAAGTTGATGAAAACTGAGTTTTGATAATTAATAAATGAATATAGTTGACTTTGGTCAACATTTATGGTAAACGGACCCGGACCCGTGATTCGACGGTTCCGGAGGGTCCGTAGGAAAATATGGGACTTGGGCATATGCCCGGAATCGAATTCCGAGGTCCCAAGCCCGAGAAATGAATTTTTAAAGAAAATTGTTTTCTGAAAATAATAAAGGATTTTGAAAATGAATAATTATGTGAAAACCGTGTTGCCGGGCCCGTATTATGGTTCCGGAGCCCGGAACAGGTTTATTATATGTTATGTGACTTATCTGTGAAATTTGGTGTAAAACGGACGTGAAATGAGTGGTTTCAGATAAAAAATGAGACTTTGAAGTTTTAAAGAACTAGAAATGTGGCGTGGAAAGTAGTGTTATGTTCCCGAGGTCCGAATGAGATTCCAAGACCGGGAATAGTTTCGTGGTGTTAAGTATAACTTGTCTGCAAATTTTGAAGTCGTTCCGAGCAGTTTAGGCTGGTTCGGCGGATTGAAGTGAATTCTAGAATTTTAAAGTTCTTAAGTTTGATTAATTGGATTTTGAGGTTTAATTATGTGTTTTTGATGATAATTTGATGATTTAAAAGCTTGAACAAATTCGTATGGTGTATTGGGAGTCGTGTGTGTTTTTGGTTTTGAGCCCCGAGGGCTCGGGTGAGTTTCGGATAGCTAACGGGGTGTAAAAGATAGGAAAAATCTAGTGTAAGTTGTTGTTGTTGGTGCTTCAGGTTTTTGCTCTATGCGATCGCATAGAGATAGGTGAAGGGGGAGGTCAGTTCCTCTATGCGATCGC
>ML289613.1:0-12479 GCA_005239495.1 Nicotiana undulata
GTTGATAAAATGCTTCCAGAGAATACTCAAATGCTCCTCGATGTTGCTGCACAATTGGATGAAATTGGAGCTGATGATACCGACAAAAGCATGCAGGAAACCACAGTGCAAGACAAATGTCAAGGTATTCTATAGATCATGAATTTATTACATTTGATCCAAGTATAATTTTTACAGTTTGAAATTTTACATACTTTTTTTTTGTATGTTTTTTTTTTATTATTTTAGAAGGATTGGATGCAGCTTCAAAAGAAGTTGGTGAGATTCTTCGTCTGTATGAAAAAGGAGAAATACATCTATTCACACATGTTGGCTCACAAACAGGTGTGAATTGTGTTTGTATTATTTTATAAAATTTAGTCAGTATTATTTAAATTAAATTTTTTTTGCATGAAGATATAGGCATATCTAATCCTAATGGAAGTGGATCCGTTGGAATTCAAACACCATATGTGCACTTAGACCAGGTAGTTATTTTCTGCAATTCGATTACAAGTTGTTTTGTTTTACCTAATGTGTGTTTTGTATCAGTTGTATTTATGTATATATTTTCCTTGCTTTTGCAGATATCATCTGATGCATCACAACTTCTTCCAAATCCTAAGAGAAGGAAGATTTCCATGTCTCCTAATGTTATGAGTGACACCAGTGATATCCCCAACTTCAACATATGTTCATTTTCACTTGGTAGTACAGAAGGGACTCGTTCTGAAGGCAATTCTGCTGCTATTGTTGTTCGTGAAGAGAGACAAGAAGATTGTGAACAGCAGCGAGTTGGTGAAGGATCTGCCACCATGGATTTGGATTTTCCCCCTGCTGCTGAACAGCAGCAGTTAGCTGTGACGGAACAGCAGGGAGTTGGTGAAGTAGGTGGTACCATGGCTGTGGAATCTTCCCCTGCTGCTGAAATGCAGCAGTTAGTTGTGACGGAACAGCAGGAAGAGCAACCAAAAAGAAAAGCAGTTAAAAAAGAGAAAAGGATTCGTATGGAAAGTATTTGGTTGAAATCTCCTTATGTTGTTCCGAAACAAAAGCGAAGGGGGCAAGATTGGAAAGAAGGAAAGTATACACGAAGGTGTCCCTTCCATTATGTTAATCGAGACAGTGGAATTATCGGAAGATTTAATGACTGGTTTAAGAAGGATGATGGTGAATATAATTCCAATCCATTCAGATTAGCTAGAATGCTCATTCCAAAGTCATTCTTTACCGAGCTTGTGGATCCTAACTCTGATCTTTCGTATGAAGTAAGTTATTAAGTTTGTTTTTTTATTTAGTTTTCAATTGTATTTCTCAAAATTTCAGGTTATTTTTATAGTATAGAAAGCAGGACATAACTTCAGCTTATTTTTATTGTATAGAAAGCAGGACATAACTTAAGCATATTTTTAGTGCTGAAGTTTAGCAATTAAAACTAAAACTTCAGCTTGTTTATGCAATCTCTAGTTTTTTTTCTAAACTTTTTAAATCAAACATGCTGCAGCTTTTTTAGATTATTTCCTAACACTTCAAACTCAATATGCTTAAGTTTTCAAAATTTCATACTTATATGCTGAATTTTTGTCATGCAGTTTTGTAGTGCATTTTTTTTTTAAAATTTCATACTTATGCATGCTGAAGTTTATTATTTCACATAATTTCTTTTGTTGTTGTTCTATTGCAGCATATTGAAGTGGGCATATATTTCTTGCGGAAAAAATATTTGTATCACATTCCAAATTATCCAAAAGCAAGATGTGCGATAACAGATTTACTTTTTGATCAGTATATGACTAAGCTAGGTATTGTTCATCCTACAGATGATGAAAAGAAAAAAAAAAGTAAAATGAGGGAAAAGGCAAAAAGCAAATTAAAGAGAAAGAGGACATCCAAAAAACAGGATGAAGAGGCTTCTAAAGAAGAAGAAAACCAAGTGGTGTTTCAGGAACTTACAGAGTATACTTGGATTGATGATGAATCAACTGGAGAATGGGTGGCCAACTATGTAAGAGGCACTGACCTCTCATGTGGTATCTCATGGGCATGTGCTGAAAAAGTATTTTTTCCATTTCGACTTCCGACAACAGGGAAGCAGACATCAACACACTACTTTTTCGGAATTCTGAGCTTTAAAGAGAAAACTATATATGTGTATGATTCCTTAAAAAATACATCATATGAAAGTGCGTTTAAACATGTCGAAATTTATGCCTGGTTGATCTCACACTGTCTCAAATGCTTAGACTTTGCATCACACAATAAAATTTGGGCAGAAAATTATGAGGATAAATTTCAAATTATGTGGATGAAGACACCCCTACAGGTTAACAAGTACGTGTTTGGAATATCTTTTAACGATGCATCTTATGTTTATTATTTTTTCTTCATGTGTTAACTATTCTTCAATTCTTTATTTCATGTTTTTTTTGTAGTGCTGATTGTGGTATATATACTCTTAAGTTCATGGACATGCGGTTGAAGAGAGAAGATGTCATGCATTTCAATAAAAGTTAGGCACTGGCATTCAGGAGAGAATTGGCTGCAAATCTGTGGGCTCATGCAATGTGGAAAAAGGAAAGCGGCTATGATACTCCAAAAGAGAGATTAGGAGATGACTATGGAGAATATGAAGATATTGTGTGTGAATTTTTTTAATAGAGTATAAATTGTAAATGAAAAACAAATTTACCCACACGTTTTGTCTCTTTTATCATGAATTTTTAGTATGTTTTTGATGAAATTCAGCATGCTAAACCTCAGCACGAAGTAAACTAATGAATCCAGGAAAAAACTTCAGTTTGTCTTGTATACAAGAGAAAACTTCAGTATATAGAGAGCTGAAGTTTTTACAAATGCACTAATTAACTTCAGCTTCTTGTGCTGAAGTTTTTGAAAAAGCTCATGACAAAACTATAGAATTCAGGACAAAACTTCAGCATATGAGGTGCTGAAGATTTTAAAAATGAACTAATTGACTTCAGCATCTTGTGCTGAAGTTTTTTCATAAAGCTGTATTTTTTTAACTTGATACTTATATATTTTACATTTACTAGTTTTACCTACCACCTACTTATCTTATGTCATGGCCCAAAATCCTAACTCAGGTCGTGATGGCGCCCAACGCCGGGGTCAGGCAAACCAACACTTGTGATACTAACGAGATTACCTTATTTGATAGATTCTGAAACTTTGCCAATTTTTAAGGTTAAAGAATTTTAAGGTGAAAACATATAACTTAATCAACTCAAATCAACACAACCAAAAAGACCGAAAATAACATATATTGTGCCAAGAGTATAATATCTACTACGTGTGCCAGGACCTAGTGTCACAAGTCTACGGGCGAACTAGTGGAATATACAAAATAAGTAGAATACCTGCGCTACTGTCTGAAGTAAATGGACAGAAATAGCCAAAAGATAACTCCAAAGTGTTGCTGAGATACGCCAAGGGGAGCAGCTCACATTGGAGTTGGGTACAGAGTATACTCTCAAGATCACACTTTGGTCAGATAACCAGATGCACCTGCCTCAGAACCTGTACAATTAAGTACAGAAGTATAGCATGAGTACATATAAACAAATATGTACCCAGTGAGTATCCCGTCTAGTCTCGAAGAAGTAGTGACGAGAGGTCGACGTGATACTTACTAGGGTCAAGATGTAATAATATAAGTGAATGAAGACTAGGCAGGGATCAGTTCCAGAAATCACAAGACATGGAAATATCAAGTATAAATTTATAGTTTACCTCTGCATGTCAGATCACACTAGTGTAAAATAAACTAACTTTTCCCTTTCACATGAAGCAGTTTATATGATAACAACAAGACTCTCAGTCAAAATATACAGCACATAGTATGCCGAAGCGTACGGTCGAAGCGTCGCAAAAAATAAATGTGCACTGCCGAGGGTCGAACGGCTCAAACCATAGATGCATCTATTACCCCGCTCGCGAATCGAACATGCGACGCGGGTGCTCGTATACATACACAGAATTATCAGGAAATCCAGGAATTCAATAGAGATTATACTTGCAAACAAGAACTTAAGAATCTGAAATTTTTAACGTAACTTCCTAATATTCTCATGCTAATTCAAGGGCAATAAGCAACTCAAAATACATTTAGGGGTACATGTAAGGCACATAAAAAGCATGCTCCTAAGTCCTAAAACTACCCAACATGGCATAATAGTAGCTACGCACGGACTCTAATCACTTTGTGCGTGTGTAGCCCCCACAAATAAGGACATTTAAATCATGTATAGTTACCTATGGGGACAATTACAAGGTTAGTGTAACGACTCGGTCTGTCGTTACGTAAAACCTGCAGTATAATTATTGTTATTGACTTGTTATAGATTGGTTATACTATATTTGATGTATTAGAGTTGATAGGCTTGAAATCGAATGGTTGTAGTGAGAGTTCAGTCAATTAGCCTTTAAAAATAGTCTTAAAATGGGAAAAGTCAACTGAGGGTGACTTATTCGTAAACGGCCTCGGAATGCGAATTTTATGGCTCGGATAGCTTCGTTAGGTGATTTGGGACTTGGGAGTGTGTTCATAATAATTTTGTGATGTCCAGTGTAGAATTAGGCTTGAATTGGCGAAAGTTAGTTTTTGGCAATTCCGGTCGGCAGTGGAAAATAGGCTATCGGGGTTGGAATGGAATTCTGACAGTTGGAGCAGGTTCATAATGTCATTTTGGATGTTTCTGCAAAATTTCAGGTCAATCGGAGTTGATTTGGATAGTTTCGGCATCATTGGTGAGTTTTAGAAATATCAAAGTTCTTAGGCTTGAATCCGATGTAAATTTGGGGTTTTGATGTTAGTTTTGGTGTTTCGAGAGTGCAACTAAGTTTGCATGATGTTATGGGATATGTTGGTAAGTTTGGTTGGAGTCCCAAGGGGCTCAGGATTGATTTCGGGTGATTAACGGACCCATTTGGACTTAAAAACATAGCTGGTTTTCTGGTGTTTCTGCACAGGTGTTTTACCCTATGCAAACGCGGAGGTAGGCTCGCGTTCGCATAGAGGAAGTTTGGGGGCAGGTACTTTTGTTCTATGCGTTCGAGACTGGGCAAGTGCGAACGGGGAGAGTAGGTGGACTAGGCATCGCGGACGCGGACGTAGGGGTGCGTTCGCGTAGGGTATCAGTGCTGAGGAACCCCCCAGACCATTTGGTCTATGCGTTCGCGGGCCTAGGGGTGCGAACACGAAGGTTCGTCTGGGCAAGGCAGTGCAAACGCGGCCTGGGGACCGCGATCGCGAAGGGTAATGAAGGCTGGTCAACGCGAACGCGGCCCGTTGACCGCGAACGCGGCCCGTTGACCGCGAACGCGGCCCGTTGACAGCAAACGCGTAGAATAAATACATGGGCAGTTAAATAACAACCCTTCCGCGACTTAAACCTTATTTCCACCATTTTTGTACGGACTAAGAGCTTTTTGGGCGATTTTTGAAGGAGAAAATCAGTGGGTATCACAGAGGTAAGTAATTTGATTATTAAAACTCGTTTATGGATGATTTTAGACCATAATCCCAGCTTTTAATTCATGAAAAACAGTAGAAAAATAGGATTTTGGGGCATGAGATTATGAGACCTTCAAGGGTCGATTTGAGGGGTCAAACGAACTCCGATTTCGGTGTTCTTTATATGTACGGAATCGTGAGAAGATGAAGAACACTTTTTGTAAAAATTTCTGAGATTTGGGACGCGGTCCCGGGGGTCGGGTTTCGCCCGGTTTCGGATTTTTGAGTAAATTTGATATCTTCCAATTGGAAATTATTCCTTAAGCACATATTGATGATAAAAATCTAAACTTGGTAGATTTGGAACCTTCGGAGGTTGATTCGAGAGGCAAGCGCATCGCGGAATAATTTTGGGCTAGTTTTGAGGTAAGTAATATCTTTAAATCCTGTCCTGAGGGTATGAAACCCCGGACTATGCACCCTTTCACGGGTTTTGAAATAAAAAGGTGGAAACTTTGGAACATGTTTCCTATTTGGGCGACTATTGAGTTGTGAAACCAATTTTTAAGCCTTTGCTTAATTAGTATTTATACATTATAATATGTTTTGGGATGTAAGCCGTGTTTGGGGCCTAGTGCCGACTTGTTTACCCTTCGAGGGTTATGTTTTACTATTTTCCTCACTGATATGTTATGATTTTTCACTTAGTCTTTTCTATGAAATTGTTTTGACACTCAGAGTATCTTGATACTACTTCTTGAAAANATTATTTTTCTTGGGTTGTAGGAGCCCCTGCGGAGTCTGTAACACACCCCCCGTGATCGCCGGTACCGATTGAGTGATGCTCGCGGGGCTTATGATGAGTGACTGTGAGGTTGCCTGATGGGCAGAGTGATTGTGAGGTTGCATGATGGGCAGAGTGATTGTGAGGTTGCCTGATGGGCAGAGTGATGGTGAGGTTGCCTGATGGGCTGATACTGAAAAATATTGTTACGAGAAATGCTTTGGCCCGAGAGGCAGTTTTATGAAGATTTTTACTGAGTTTTCAAACTATGATTTACTTCGTTTTCAAACTGGTTTTCACTGAGAATTTTACTGAGATATACTGATATTGTACTTGTCTTCAAAGGATTTCTGGAAATTGATTTCAAACTTATGAATTGATGAATACTACGTGGTGACTTGGTGTTTTACTGGTTTGTGAAATTGTGTACATGTTCTGTGTGTTTATATTACTCAGACTCTGATTTATTTTTATTACTACTGAGTTGGCGTACTCATAAAGACTCCTTGTGCCTCTGTGCACAGATCTAGGTACTAGCTCACAGCAGTAGCTGACGCAGGTTCGATAGCAGCATTTCATGGGATTTCGAGGTAGCTGTCCAGCGTCCACAGCTTCTCCATTTCCTTCCTTATTATGTTTTTAGCATTTGACTTAGAGACACATATTATAGTTTTAGAAGAGTTAGATTTATTTCCATAGATGCTCATGACTGTTGACTCCAGTTCTTGGGAGGTTGTTTAGAATATTATGGGGACGCTAAGACTTATTTATATTACTTATGCTATGGTTGTTTGCTTATTGTTTAATTGTGAACTATTATATTTAAATAAATGCGTAGTGAGGTGATGGTGGGCTAGCCTAGTTCCAAGATAGGCTCCATCACAGCCTGTTAGGATTTGGGGTCGTGACAGTTAGAAAGGAGACTCACCTCGTGCCGAGCCTACTTTCCGGGTCAAGAACGCGCCCGAAACTCTTAACTCTACACCCGAGGACTCGAAACTAGCCAAATGTTATACAAATACATCAATTTATACTCAAAGTATGGAATTTCTCCTATTTAATTAGTAAATTCATCATTCTTGAAGAAATCCAAAATTCACCCCAGGCTCGCACGCTCGGATTCCGAAAATTCACGAAGGAAACACTCACCCATAACCTAAGGGTCGTTAATATATGATTTTTACTTGATTTCATAGCCAATTCGCGGGTAATTCCCTAAATTCTCGAAAGCCCTAGGTTACTACCCATTTCCTTGATTTTCACTAATTAAGTAGTTAATTTAACTAGTAATTCATGTATTAAACTAACACTAGGATAGAATTTACTTACCTTATCAGTAGCTAGGTCGTGGAGCAGTTTTCCCAAGCTCTCAAGGTCTCAAATGGTGGAAGAAATGAGGAAAAATGGACATTTCCCGTGTTTTAAAGAAACACACTGCCTAACAGTGGTTCCGCACCTGCGAGAAATAGGCTGCCCGCTGGGGGGTCGCACCTGCGAGGCTGGGACCGCAGGAGCGGTCCCGCACTTGCGACTGGGCAACCGCACCTGCGGTCACACCAGAACAGGTGCACCAGCAGCGTTTTCAGCTGATTTTTGGCCTCGTTTGGTGTCTGAGAGGCACCTGGGCCCACCCGAGCCCCCGTCCAAATATACCAACAAGTCCAAAATCACAATATGGACATGCTCGAGCCTTTGGAACACTCAAAACAATGCTAAAACTCAAAATCACACCTAAAACCCCTAGAATCAAAACTTAAGAACTTCAAGTTCTTGAATTCGATATCAATGCGCTGAACCGACCTATACTACTCAGAATGACACCAAATTTTGCAGGCAAGTCATAAATAACATAACGGAACTATTCCCGGTCTCGTAATTTCGTTCGGACCTCAATAACACAAAAACACGTTCCAAACCAAATTTCAAACTTAAGGAAACTCTTATTTCGATATTGGGCGCCGAAACGCTCTCGGGTCATCCAAAACCCATTCCAAACACATGCCCAAGTCTGGAATCATCATACAAAGCTACCGGAACTATTGGAACTAAATTTCGAGGTCGTCTTCTCAAAATGTTCACCGAAGTCAAACTTGGCCAAAAAGGCCAATCTTAAGGAACTAAGTGTTCCTGTACTGCTCTAAACACTTCCAAATCCCGAACCACCCGTCCCCGCAAGTCATAAATCAAAATAAGATGCTATGGGAAGTTTTATTTAGGGGAACGGGGTCCGATAACGCAAAACGACCGGTCGGGTCGTTACATCTTATAACATTTAATCTCTCTGAACGTAAAGCATTAAACAGACCTAAAAAGTTACTTTTACATTTATAGATATTAAATTGATTAGGTGCACTCTTTGGCTATATAAACAATCTCTTCACTTGAAAATTTCATAGTCATCCACAAACTCCTATCATATTTCTTTAAATATATATTCAAAGATAAATAAGAAAGTATTGACAAAGACATATTTATTGGGTGTAGCAGGGAATTCGTGGGGAAGCAAAGATAATGAAGGAGACGTCCAGAAATTTCATGTGTGAAGGAGACTGGCCACAGATTGTGGTGCATGACAAACTCGAGTTCTGGGATATTTGTGATGAACCACAAACTGTGGCCAGTCTCCTTCACACATGAAGTTTCTGGACGTCTCCTTCATTATCTTTTCTTCCCACGAATTCCTAGATGCACACCATTTAAGCATGTCTTTGCCAACATTTTCTTGTTTTCTCTTATGAAAGAAGACGGCATTTGCTAAACAAATCTTTGTGATCATGGAAAGTGGAAACAAGATAGAAATTATGAAAGTCCTGAAGGGCAATTAGGACATGACTATGGAGAATATATAGAGACTTTGTGTGAATTTCTTTGAATAGAGAATAACTTGTAAATGAAATACATTTTTTTTTTAAGGATGTAAGTAAAAACGAAATTTGGATTTTGTGAATATACATTAATTTTTGTGAATTATGTGTTCTCTATCTTTTAAATTTTTCTGTTACAACTAAACTAACGAATCCATGGATAAAAACTTCAGTACACTAGGAGCTGAAGTATTTAAAAATGAACTTATTAACTTCAGCATCATTGCTAAAGTTTTTCATAAAGCTCATGAAGACTAAACTATCGAATCCAGGGATAAAAACTTCAGCACACTGGGAGCTGAAGTGTTTGCAAATGAACTAATTACTTCAGCATCATTGCTGAAGTTTTTCATAATGTTCTTGACGACTAAACTATCGAATCCAGGGATAAAAACTTCAGCACACTGGGAGCTGAAGTATTTGCAAATGAACTAATTTACTTCAGCCTAAGATGCTGAAGTTTTTCATAAAGCACTTGACGACTAAACTATCGAATCCAGGGATAAAACCTTCAGCACACTGGGAGCTGAAGTATTTGCAAATGAACTAATTTACTTCAGCATCATTGCTGAAGTTTTTCATAAAGCTCTTGACGACTAAACTATCAAATCCAGGGATAACAACTTCAGCACACTTGGAGCTGAAGTGTTTACAAATGAACTAATTTACTTCAGCCTAAGATGCTGAAGTTTTTCATAAAGCACTTGACGACTAAACTATCGAATCCAGGGATAAAAACTTCAGCACACTGGGAGCTGAAGTGTTTGCAAATGAACTAATTACTTCAGCATCATTGCTGAAGTTTTTCATAAGGCTCTTGACGACTAAACTAAATCCATGGATAACAACTTCAGCACACTGGGAGCTGAAGTGTTTGCAAATGAACTAATTTACTTCAGCCTAAGATGCTGAAGTTTTTCATAAAGCACTTGACGACTAAACTATCGAATCCAAGGATAAAAACTTCAGCACACTAGGAGCTGAAGTGTTTGCAAATGAACTAATTTACTTCAGCATAAGATGCTAAAGTTTTTCATAAAGCTCTTAATGACTAAACTTTAGCATATTTTTTTTAAATTGATACTTATCTTTTTCGCATTTACTAGCTATTTTTTTATCTTTTATCACCTACTTATCTTACATTTACATTTATTATCTGAAAATTTATGAGGTTGAAGTAACATTAACCATCTACTTGTTTTACCATCTACTTATTTTGTCACATTGTATTTGTCTGAACGTAAAACAGTAAAACAGATGTCAAAAGCTACTTTTACATTTATTGATAATAAATTGATTAGGTTCACTCTTTGGCTATATTTACAATCTCTTCACTTGAAAATTTCATAGTCATGAATTCCAATTTCATATTTCTTTAAATTTATATTCATCCTTAGCCTTTTAGTTTTTTTTTTGTTAAAAAGAATATCTGGTGCAAGCGGAAGTAGGAAGCTTTAAATGGAGAGTTTGAAGCCTGATTGGAACAGTAACGTACCAATGTGTATTCTTATGCATAAGTGGGATCAAATAAAGGTTGATTGGGAAAGAGTCAGACCAAAGTTTATTGTGGATGAGTCATTCCAGCACATGCTTAACCTTGAACGTAGTTGTGAAGGTTATGCAAGCTCATTTGACAAGGTTGTCCAGCAGAAGAAAAGAATGTGTCATGTCTACAATTTTCTAGTCATGGAGATATTCATTTCCCTGGGGGATCTTCGAACCTTAGATGACTCTCCATTAGTAGCACCTATTCCTCTTCATTCCCCTATGTGTCATGTCTATAATTTTCTAGTCATGGAGACGTTCATTCCCCTGGGAGATCTTCGAACCTTAGATGACTGTGATGACCCAAAATGTCATTCTATGTTAATTTAGCTAAATTTATTTTCCGAGGCCCCGAAAGTCTCTATTAATCTCACCTCGATATACGTGCACAGCCCGGGCGTGTAGCTGGGAAGCTTTTATGTGAAAACTTGATGAAAAGTTGAATTTTTATAATAATTAATTGATTAAAGTTGACTTTGGTCAACATTTTTATAAACGGATCCGGACCCGTGATTTGACGGTCCCGGAGGATCCGTAGGAAAATATGGGACTTGGGCGTGTGCCCGGAATCGAATTCCGAGGTCCCAAGTCTGAGAAATGAATTATTAAAGAAAAATTATTTTCTGAAAATGAACTTTTATGTGAAATCCGTGTTACCGGGCACGTATTATGGTTCCGGAGCCCGGAACAGGTTTAATATATGTTATGGGAGTTATCTGTAAATTTTGGTGTAAAACAGACTTAATTTGACGTGTTTCGGATCGAAATCGGAATATTTGAGCTTTATGAAATTTTAAGAAAATTCTATAGATTTTGGAGTTTAATTCATTGTTTTTTATGTTATTTTGGTGGTTTCATTACTCGAATCAGTTCGTAGGATGATTTTGAAATCGTGTGTACATTGGGTTTGAGGTTCCGAGGGCTCGGGTTAGTTTCGAGTAGGTCCCGGGATGTTTTTAGGCTTAAAATATAGCTGTTGGAGGGCACAGAACTCAAATATCTGAACTTACCACCGAGGTCCGCGGTCCTTTTTCGCGGACCGCGCTGAGGGCTTCGCGGCCGCGGTCATTTTTTCGCGGTCCGCGGTGGAGGAGCTGGGCCACTGGTCCGACTTCAGAGGCCTATATCTTTTGATCTACAAGGGATTTCGAGATGATTTTAAAACAAAAGTTGTAGCCCTTCGTGTCTAGTTTCCATAAAGATAAAGAAATCATAATTTGGACGTCTGTAGGGAAAGGTATGGCCAAAATACTAAAGCATGTCACTACAGTCAATTTTTCTCGGTTTCTTCAGCTTTTCTTGTCATTTGCTACCGCGGCCGCGGTCGATTTTTCGCTAACCACGGTGGGGGATCAGAAATGGGTATAATTATATAAGAATTTCAGTTATTTTCATATTTCAAAGCCCTAAAAATATAAGAGACGATTTTCCAAACACTCCTTCTTCTCCAAAACATTTGTAAGTGATTTCTAACTCATTTTCTTTACTCCTTAACTTCTTTTTACAAGATTTCACCCTAGAATATAGGCCAAAAAATCATGAAATCAAAGTAGAAATTAGGGGTTTTGGGAAGAGTTAGGGTTTTGGGAATTTTGGGAAATTCAACCTCATTTTGGGGTCGGGTTTCAAAACAAATTATATATTTGAACTCGTGGGGGTATGGGTAATCAAATTTTGGTCCGAGCCTCATGTTTTGACCAAGTGAGCCCGGGGTCGGTTTTTGGTATTTTTAGAAGAATGATAGGAAAACTATAATTAGGCTTTAGAACCGAATTATTGATATACTTAAGTAACTTGTGGCTAGATATGAGCGTGTTGGCAGTGGAATCAAGAG
>MDKH01191949.1:0-19056 GCA_005239495.1 Nicotiana undulata
CTAGCGGGTTCAACGTTAGGCGCAGTCACGGCCCAAAGGGTGGGAATTTGGGTCGTGACACCTTGCTTTTGAGAATAACCATAGGCCAGCAGTCTTGCTTTATTCCGAACAACTTGACCTGATTCATTCAATTTGTTTCTTAAAACCCACTTAGTTCCAACAATAGAAGAATTTTGAGGCTTTGGAACTAATTCCTAGACTTTATTTCTTTCAAACTAATCTAATTATTCTTTCATAGCACTAATCCAATTAGAATACTTCAGAGCTTTATCCACTTTCTTGGGCTCAATTTGAGAAGTTAAAGCTATATGAGATTTGTTCTTTTGAGATCTCTTTGTAGTTATTCCCTCATGTGGATCTCCTATAATGAATTTATGAGGGTATCCCGGTTCATTCTTCCATTCATTTGGAGTATTTGCTGGAGACACCTTTTCTTTGATAGTCGACTGATCTGGTTGGAGTAGGTCAAGATCTTCTGGAGGAACTTCAGCTGGTTGAGTCTGTAGATTAGCTGACCCATTTTGATGATCCTTACCTACAATAATAGACTTTGGAGCACAAGAAATTTCTTCATCTTCAGGAATATGTTCATTCCTTGTGCGAAGGTTAGTATCAACAAAAACAACAAGAATAGATTCTTCAATACATAGGGTTATCTTATTACAAACTTTGTACGCTCTACTTGAGGGAGAGTAACCAAGAAATATACCTTCATCACTCTTTGGATCAAATTTAATCGGATTATCTTTTCCATTGTTATGAATGAAGAATTTGCATCCAAAAGGGTGGAAATAACTAATATTTGGTTTCTTACCATTCCATAGTTCATAGGGAGTCTTTTTGGGAGTTGGTCGAATAAGACATTTGTTGATGATGTGACATGTTGTACTCACAACTTCTACCAAGAAATGATGAGGTAGAGAGTTTTCCACGATCATGATTCTTGTCATATCTTGCAAGGTTCTGTTTTTACGCTCTGCTTTCAAATTCTCCTCCATGATCACTTTTGATGATAGAGATATAGTATCCCTTTTCTCGTTGAACCTTCTTACAGAAAACTTCAAAATTCTTTAGAGCATCATCTTTATGACTAAGAAACATAACCCATGTTAATTTAGAGAAATCATATAAAATAACAAAAGCATATTTCTTACCTCCTATACTAGCAGTTCTAGTAGGACCAAAATATATCCATATGCAGCAATTGAAGAGGTTTAAAGGTGGAAACAATGTTTTTGACTTTGAAAGAGGAGCAAGTTTGTTTTCCTAGTTGACATGCACACAGATAGGATCTTTTGAAAAATCTAGTTTTGGGAGACCAATAACAAGATCATGTTGGGATAGTTTTTTAATAGTATGCATCCTTCAATGGCCAGGTTTTCTTTGCCAAACCCAAGGATCTTCAATCATAGAAGTAAGACAAATTCGATCCCCAAAGTTTTCTAAGTTTTTGATAGTGTAGACATTTCTGTCTCTATTACCCGAAAGAATGATATCACCTGATTCGTCTTCTATAAACTAGCCATGTTTCTTAAAACGAACCTCATAATTATTGTCACATAGTTGACTGATGCTGAGAAGATTATAGTCAAGTTCATCAACTAAGTAAACTTCATCTACATCACATGTTGAGCTTAAAGAAACTTTTCCAACATCAACAACATTTCCTTTGGATTTGTCACCAAAGGTAATTGTTCCTCCATCTAGCTTGGTGACTGATTTGAACAATTGTTTGTCACCCATCATATTCCAGGAGCGCTGTCGAGATACCATTTTGCTTTTCGATTCTTGCGGTGTTCCTGCAAAACAAGATTACTCATTTTTAGGTACCCAAGTCTGCTTGGGTCCTGAATGGTTAGACTGTTGAGTGTTAGTTTGATTTGAAGATTTTGGTCTCCAAACCCATCTCATGTGGGTTTTGAACCTACAATGATTTGAGGTGTGACCTCTTTTACCACAATAGGAGCAAGATGAGCTGTTAGAGTTACCAGAACTACTTTCAGCTCTAATTCTGTTCCTGCAATTGTTAGTGTTGTGTCCATTTTTACCACAAAAAGAGCAAGCGATTCTTTTTATGATGAGTAGTCTGATTTGACTTGACTGGACTGCGACTCGTGGTCCTTTTCAAGACATTCAATTGAAGCTTGAGTTCATTTACCTCGTCTTGAAGCATATCACGCTCAATTTCGCACACTTCTAGTTTCAGGGCCTAGTCTTTCTTCTCTCTCTATTTCTCTTTTTTGATTCTTCTGAGCTCATTTACTTCTCTTTCTACGTCTACAAGAGCAATATCAACAAATGCTTGAAGTTCATAACAATTAGGACATAAAGGAGTACGTACCTCACTAGTTCCTTCATCAGACGGTGAACGGGGTTCTCTTGAGTCGTCTTCCTCATCGTTGTTGTCTGCCATTAGTCCAAGTTCTCATGACTCTTCATTGTCACTTAGAGCCATGAATCATATGTTAGCAATTTCATCGTGATCAAATTCTTCCTCATCACTCCATGCTCCAAAAGCTTTCTCCTTTTGCATGTTTGAGCTAATCTTCTTCTTTAATTTCGGACAGTCAGCTTGAATGTGACCAAACTTTCCACATTCGTAACATCTTCCATCATTTTTATCAGCTTCATTACTCATCCTTCCTTTCCTGAAGTTGGACTTCCCTCTTCTGTTATTTCTATTTCTTCTCATCATGCCGGTCACGACTTGAGAGAGCATTGCAATATTTTCATCTTGTTCTCCTCCTTCTTCTTCATCTTCATTTTCTGGTTCAGCCACAGTTGCCTTGAAAGAAACAGTTTTCTTCTTCTCTTGAATTTGTCTGTCAAGATGAGTTTTCTCAAAAGCGATCAGTTCACCTTTGAGCTCATCATAGGAAAATTTGTCCAGATCTTGACATTCCAACGCATTGACCTTAGGCTGCCAAATTGTAGGTAAGCTTCTGAGGATCTTTCTAACCTGTTCGCCACTATTAATAGGTCTTCCAAATGATTTGAGGTCTCCAAGTATTTTGCTGAACCTGGAAAACATTTCTTCTACAGATTCACCAACCTTCATTTGAAATAACTCATAGTTCCGAACCAAGAGGTTTATTTTAGTCTCTTTCACTTTGTTGGTTCCTTCGTAAGTGACTTTCAGTTTGTCCCACATTTCTTTTGTAGTCTCGCAACTAGATATATTTTCATATTCTTCTCCATCGATAGCACTGTACAGTAGATGTTTTGCTTTTGCATTAACAGTAATGACAACAGCTTGTTCATTAGTGTAATCATTCAAGTCAAGAGGATCAGTAGATACGATGACTTGACCATTTGCACCCTTCTTGGGAGGAATTGGAAGATTTCCCTTTTTCATCACACGTCATACTCTGATGTCATATGACATAGTATACGTTTCCATGCGAACTTTCCAGTGAGAGAAATGTTGACCGTTGAAGTAAGGGGGTCGAACCTGAGTGGTTCCTTCTTGAAAGAGAGCACTGACAACAGTATTGGATCCCATGATATTTTCCCCACTAGCAGTGAAGCAAAGATTGTGAGCCTTGCTCTAATATCAGTTGAAAGTACAAGAGGGGGGGGTGAATTGTTGACTATTTAAAAGTTAGTCGACTAACACAAGTATTAGTTGACTGACCACAGTGCAGATGAAAGTAAGCAATAAAGAAAAGTAAATATCACAAAGTGATTTATACTGGTTCGGTACTGTTGTGGTACTTACATCCAGTTTCCCTTGGGTCACAAAGGTTCCCTTAAGATCATTGAAAAAGTTACAATACAGATGGTTTTAACGCGTTCACCACCAACGAACAATATCAACACTCGAGTTCTGAATAATTGACACAACTCTCTTTTGTGTTCTTGATCTCCCTATCTTTTGAGACACTGATAACTAAGGATTACAGTGTTTGAACTAAGAAGTAGATAGACTTGTCCCAAGATCTTTGTTTAAGGGATTTGACCCAAGGCGTGCATCTTAGGTTCTTGCTATTTGAAGAGCCCATATTCGATTGTGACTTTCCTTGTCACAACCTGAATTGAGGTGTCATTTACGCCTGAAGTGAGCTTAATTTTGGACGCGTAATAGTTGCTAGCGATCTTCTTAATTTGAGTATCCATGACTGGAAATCTAATTTCCCTTGATTGAAAGAAATTTTGTCCAAAAAGATTAATCAATCAATCGATCTTTAACCAAATCCGAAGCCCAAGTCGAAGCCTAGCCGAGCGACGACGGCGCGACACTTACTTTCTTTCCAACCCATTTTAACACCAAGAGAAGTGCTTTCTCAATAAAAGCACATTTACTTTTCTTTCCACCACCAATGAGGGACACTATTCTCTTTCCAAAGCAAAAGGGAGCTCACTTTCCCTCCACTTCCTTCCCTCCATTTCTTGTTCACCAATCTTTAATCCCAACAAAATTGACTTACTCACGTTGAGGGGATCGTGCGACTTGTAAATCAGTGCTGAAATAATTTTTAGTGTCTAGTGCATCATATTCTCGTGATCGCGACATCACAAACGTTTTTGTTTTTGGTGAAATGGATATGTTAATATAGATAAAGGAAACAAAATTACATGCTAGTTGGAGCTAGTAGAACCCCGAGGTAGTTCAGTAATGTTTGCTACCACATTACTATTACATGTCTGTATTTATTTTGTCAACATAGTTCCTCAAATGTTGACTCATACTGCTTCGTTGGCAAATACTAGAAAAACTATCAAAATTTTGAGTAGGCATTCTAATCACTTTTATGGAGTGAGTCGAGACTCGAGATCTCCAATTGGCCTAAACCATTTTGTAGAGCAATTTTCAAATCACGGATGGCAGCTAGTAATCAACCGGATCGTTAGTAATGATGGGAATTCCCTTCATGAAACCTTTGATTCTATCTCAGTGGAGGAGCTACGGTATTCTGAGGGTGGTCAAGCGAATACTTCATCGAAAAATTATACGGTATATATAAATTAAATATAATCTTGCCGTTAATAAATATTAGATATTGAACACCTTTAACATAATTGAGAAAAATAGTTCAGCGACCAAGGGCGTTCAAAATCACTCAAGCGACGCAAGTTTGATTTCCTCATTCCCCACTCTCTGTTTGACTTTTTGCTTGCAATTAAAGATAAATTAATAAATAAATCCCTTTGCTAAAAGCACAACTCAGAATATTGTTATAAAATAACAACTGTAAAGCAAATAAACTAAAGATAAGTATAGAGAGAAACTGATATATTATTGAACTTTCAAACTGATGTACAGAATGAAGTGAAATCACCTCTATTTATAGAAGAAGGAAGTTGTTGTGTAAGCTACTACTGCAAGCTGTTGTGTAAGCTGCTTGTAAGTTGCTACTGCAAGCTGCTATGTAATCTACTGCAAGCTGCTGTGTAAGCTACTGCAAGCTGCTATGTAATCTACTGCAAGCTGCTGTGTAAGCTACTGCAAGCTGCTACTTTACCAGACATAGATAATCCTCTACCGGAGGTAATATTTATCCATAACTGAGTACCGAAATGATAAGCTTCTTCAGGAAGCTTATGAACATCCATAATATATATTTATAACACTCCCCCTTGGATGTTCATTAAAAGATAATGTGCCTCATTAAAACCTTACTAGGAAAAATTCTGTGGGAAAAAATCCTAGTGAAGGAAAAAGTGTACACATATTTAGTAATACGCATTGCTAGGCGCCTCATTAAAAACCTTATAAGGAAACCCTGCGGGAAAAACCTTAGTAAGGGAAAAAGAGTGCACCGCGTATTTTACTCCCCCTGATGAAAATCTTGTTTTAAATATTTGAGTCTCCGCATCCCAATCCTGTATACCATCTTCTCAAAAGTTGAAGTTGGCAAAGAGTTGGTGAATAAATCTGCCGGATTGTCACTTGAACGGATTTGTTGCACATCAATGTCACCATTTTTCTGAAGATCATGCGTGTAGAATAATTTTGGTGAAATGTGCTTTGTTCTATCTCCTTTTATAAATCCCCCCTTTAATTGGGATATGCATGCAGCATTGTCTTCGTATAAAATTGTGGGTTTTTTCTCACATTCCAGACCACATTTTTCTCGAATAAAATGAATTATTGATCTCAACCATACGCATTCCCTACTTTCTTCATGAATAGCTATTATCTCAGCATGATTTTAAGAAGTAGCAACAATAGATTGCTTTGTGGAGCGCCATGATATGACAGTACCTCCACATGTAAATACGTACCCGGTTTGAGATCTAGCTTTATGGGGATCAGATAAATAACCTGCATCAGCATAACCAACAAGATCTGCACTATCTTTGTTAGCATAAAATAAACCCATATCAAGAGTTCCTTTTAAATATCGCAATATATGCT
Source organism: Nicotiana undulata (assembly GCA_005239495.1). Classification (NCBI taxonomy): domain Eukaryota; kingdom Viridiplantae; phylum Streptophyta; class Magnoliopsida; order Solanales; family Solanaceae; genus Nicotiana; species Nicotiana undulata. The sequence goes on from MDKH01191949.1 coordinate 6,359, forward strand.
TAATCCCGTTCCAATGTCTCCGTGTAGGAGAAGAACTATATCTTGCTAGTAAATTAACAGAAAATGCTATGTCAGGCCTTGTAGCATTAGCAAGATACATTAGTGCACCAATTCCACTGAGATAGGGTACTTCGGGACCAAGAGTTCCTCGTTCTCTTCTAGAGGTCGGAACAAATCCTTATTCACTTCAAGTGATCGAACAACCATTGGTGTACTCAATGGGTGCGCTTTGTCCATGTAAAAGCGTTTTAAGACCCTTTCTGTATAGGCAGATTGATGGATAAATATCCCGTCTGCTAAATGTTCAATTTGCAGACCAAGACAAAGTTTTGTCTTTCCAAGATCTTTCATCTCAAATTCTTTCTTAAGATATTCAATTGCCTTTTGGAGCTCTTCTGGAGTTCCAACAAGATTTATGTCATCAACATAAACAGCAAGTATAACAAATTCTGATGTCATTTTCTTTATAAAAATACATGGACAAATAACATGCGCCCAGATTGCTTTAAACCATACAAAGATCTTTGTAATCTGATTGAATACATTTTCCGAGATTTTGAATATGCTTTAGGCATTTTGAATCCTTCAAGGATTTTCGTGTAAATTTTATTATCAAGTGACCCGTACAGATAAGCTGTAACCACATCCATTAAATGTATTTCAAGACTTTCACGTAAGGCTAAACTGATGAGATACCGAAATGTTATGACATCCATAACGAGTGAATATGTTTCTTCATAATAGACTCCAGGTCGTTGTGAGAATCCTTGTGCGACAAAGCGAGCCTTGTATCTTTCAACTTCATCTTTATCATTCCTTTTTCGCACAAAAACCCATTTATGACCAACTGGCTTTATACGAGCAGGTGTTTGGACTACTGGTCCAAATACCTCTCTTTTAGAAAGTGACTTCAATTCCGATTGAATTGCCTCTTGCCATTTTGGCCAATCAGATCTTTGTCGACATTCTTCAACAGATCGGGGTTCAAGATCTTTACTATCTTGCATAATGTTTAGTGCAACATTATATGCAAAAATATTATCCACCACTATTTCAGATCGATTTAAATTAATCCCATCACCAGTAGAACTTATTAAAAGTTCCTCACTCACTTGAGTCTCGGGTTCATTGATTTCTTCAGGAATCTCAGAACTAATCAGATCTTGGGTCTCTTCAAGAGATCCCTTCATAGTATTATTTTGATCATTTGTCGATTTTATTTTTCTAGGATTTCGATCCTTAGAACCCAAAGGACAGCCACGCTTCAGGCGTGCTTTGGGTTTACTAGCTATCATGCTAGTAGATGGTCCTGCTGGGACATCAATTCTGATAGGCACATTCTCTGCAGGGATATGTGACTTAGTTATCCTTTTTAAATCAGTAAATGCATCTGGCATTTGATTTGCTATATTCTGTAAATGGATGATCTTCTGGACCTCCTGATTACATATAGGGTTACGTGGATCAAAATGAGATAATGATGAAAACTTTATCCTCAGGCTTATACTATTCAAAGATCAGTACAGTTGAAGCACACTCTATCGTAAACCAGAAGTTTACTGATTCAAATATTTTTGTGCTTTGGCATAGACGGTTGGGACATCCTGGATCAATAATGATGAGACGAATTATTGAAAATTCAAGTGGGCATCCACTAAAGAACCTGAAGATTCTTACAAATAATGAATTTTCTTGTAATGCTTGTTATCAAGGCAAAATGATCACTAGACCATCACCAATGAAGGTTGTCATGGAATCCCCTGCCTTTTTAGAGCGTATACATAGGGATATATGTGGACCTATTCACCCATCAAGCGGGTTGTTTAGATATTTTATGGTCCTAATAGACGCATCTTCAAGATGGTCTCATGTGTGCCTACTATCATCTCGCAACCTGGTGTTTGCAAAGCTATTAGCCCAAATAATTCGATTAAGGGAACAATTCCCAGATTATAATTCTATAAAGGCTATTCGCCTTGATAATGCTGGAGAATTCTCATCTCAAGATTTTGATGATTATTGTCTATCAATTGGGATAAAAGTTGAACATCCTGTAGCTTATGTTCATACTCAAAATGGCCTTGCAGAGTCATTTATTAAACGCCTGCAATTGATAGCAAGACCACTACTTATGAAAACAAAATTGCCCACTAGTGTTTGGGGCCATGCTATCTTGCATGCAACATCACTTATTCGTCTCAGACCGACATATTAGGTAACTTTTCTACAATGCATTTCTGGCCAGAAATATTCTTTTTAATACAAAGATATTCCACATTCATTTCATCTATTGTTTCAACATGATACCCATTTCGGCAGATATCTATAAAACTCAACACGTTTCTTCGGGACTTGGAGGAGAACAATGCATTGTTTATAATAAGTTTTGTTCTGTTAGAAAGAAATACAGTAGCTCTTCCGAAGCCTTCAATCAAACTTATATTACCAGAAATTGTAGAAACATTTGCTTTTTCCATATGCAAATAATAAAAGTATTTCTCATCTTTGAATATGGCATGAGTTGTTTCACTATCAATTACACAAATATCTTCATGATTGGTCTTTGATCCAAACATAATTTGAGGATTATCCATATTCTTCAAAATGATATAAACAAAATAAATATTATAGTAAATATCATTATTAAAGCATAACTATCACATAATCATACTGACTAATACAAACAAAAGAAATTTAAATTTCTACAGATGCATCAACGATTACATGACTTGTTTCTCCTTTTGGGAGTGCAAAGCAATCAGCTACATCCAAATGCATGAAGTTAACATTATCTTCAGAAATAAAATTTGCTTCATCATTTTTCTCTATCTTCTTTAGGGAGGCTTGATAAATCTCAACCAGGTGCTTTGGCGTACGACAAGTACGTGACCAGTGCCCTTTTCCTCCACATCTATAGCATGCATTTTCTGCATTTGTTGCTTGCACCACTTCATGCTTTCGTTCCTTCCTTTTCCACTGCTGGTGGTTAGGAGGGTTCTTTGGTGAATTATTATTACCATGATTAGAGTTTCTTCCCCGACCACAGCCATGACCAGGACTGGGGCCACGACCTCTTCTACGCTTAGCTTGGTGGAAGTTCGTCTCATTCACTTCAGGGAATGGACAAGAACCAGTTGGTCGACTTTCATGGTTTTTCATTAATATCCCATTATGTTGCTCGGCTACAAGAAAATGTGATATATGTTCAGAATACTTCTTGAAACCCATCTCTCAATATTACTGCTGCAGGAGCATATTCGAGGCATGAAAAGTGGTGAAAGTTTTCTCCAACATATCATGATCAATAATATTATCACCGCATAATTTCAATTGGGAAATAATCCTGAACATAGCATAATTATATTCACTGATATATTTAAAATCTTGTAGCCTTAAATGAGACCAGTCATAACGTGCCTGTGGAAGAACGACCATCTTCAGGTGGTCATATCTATCTTTCAAATTATTCCACAATATGACTGGATCTTTAACAGTAAGATATTCCATTTTCAGGCCCTCATCAAGGTGATGGCGTAGGAATATCATAGCTGATTTTTATCTTTGATGGTGTCTGCCAGACCCATCGCATCAAGATGAATTTCAGCATCAAGCACCCAAGACATGTAGTTTTTGCCCGATATATCCAGGGCTACAAATTCAAGTTTAGAAGATTTGACATTATTTAGAAAAAGAAAGTTCGTACCTCTGATACTTTCAAAGTATTTGCTCGAGATGGCAGAGTCTCGTGCTGATAACGTGTTATAATATAACAATTGTAAAGCAAATAAACTAAAGACAAGTATAGAGAGAAACTGATATATTATTGAACTTTCAAACTAATGTACAAAATGAACTGAAATCTCCTCTATTTATAGAAGAAGGAAGTTGTTGTGTAAGCTGCTACTGCAAGCTGCTGTGTAAGCTGCTACTGTACCAGACATAGATAATCCTCTACCGGAGGTAATATTTATCCATAACTGAGTACCGAAATGATAAGCTTCTTCAGGAAGCTTATGAACATCCATAATATATATTTATAACAAATATGACTTATTAAAACCCTTTCCTGTAGTCTCTCAACATCAGCGCTGAAAATTAAAATTACATACTATAATGTTTTGAATTCTCCGTTGAGGTTCCTGTATGGATCAAAGTTTGCCTCAAAAGATATTTGACACGTAGTACTACGAAAAGTAATTTGGCCGAGATCGGCTAGTAATCAGTAGGACTCACAGCCGAGCAGTCAATCACGGCCGAGGTCAAGTATCAAAAGCAGCAGTAATGACTAGTTTTGTAATAGGATCTTTAAGAGAATATTCCGTTGAATATTCTCTGTACTTGTACTCTTAGGATTAATTGGGAGTATGACCCTTATAAGTAAAAAAGGGAGATAAGGTGAGAGGCATGTATTATTCTCTGATAAGAACGCTCTTTGAAAAACAGACTTTCTCTCTAGATAAAAGACAAACACTACCTTTCTGAAGAGATTCGATTGTCTATTATTCCTACACTTTTCCACCAGATCCGAGAAGGGTCCCAATATTTTAGTATTTGTCATTCATCATTGTCACAAGGAGAAATCATCCACCTCATTCAATATTGGGTGAACTATTCTCCTTATTTGCTGTAATGCCCCCATTTATTGTTATTTATTGCTTGATATCCCCACATAATTAATCGTCTTGAAACATTGAGTGTACATCGCAGTTAATCTCCTCTCAACATTGTTCTACGTTATTTGTATTAACCAATTATAGATGAGAAGTTATTATCATTAACTGGGTTTAACCCGTCATTACATAAAATTAATTAGTTTAATCAAGGGTTTATACTTTTTGGTCAAACAATTTGGCGTTGTCTATGAGAATTTCCTGGTTATAATTTTAGTTTCTCCTAGATCTATAACTAGAACACTTCAAAATAAAAACGCAAAACCATTGCTCTCTTGTAAACAGAGATTTGACATGGCAGGTAATGGAGAAGAAAGGATGAAGCCAGTGGTTGACCTCATCACCAACCTCTTAAACACTATCAATGAGGTTTCTGAAATAGAGGACGAAGATGTAACGCTTAATGCCTCTCCCAGGTGAAGTGGCTCGCCCCTCCCTCACGACAGTATCACAACTGTCACGACCCAAATTCCCAACCATCTGGACCGTGATGGCTCCTAACACCACACTTGCTAGGCAAGCCAATGTTAGAACTTATTTAATTATTTTCTCTTAAAGTTTACTTATTCATAATAGAACAACTTTAAAATAAACTGAATCTACTACTTTCCAATAAATAAATTTCCATGAATAATAATGATAACCGAATAAATAATCCGAACCACGAACAAAATATATATCCATAAAACTACCCAGGTTTTGGTGTCACAATTCACGAACTACTAAAGAATTCTACAAATAATGGACTGAAAAAAATATGTATCTGTTTTGAATCAAATAAAACAGTAGTCTAAATAATATAGAGATGGCTCCAGGAATTTGTGGACGCCAGCAGATCTACCTCGTGTCTCCGTGCGAATGGCACTGGCTCTAGCTCGATCTCAGCTCGGACCTAAACCTAAATCTGCACAAGAAGTGCAAAGTGCAGTATCACCACAACCGACCCCATATACTGGTAAGTGTCGAGCCTAACCTCGACGAAGTAGTGACGAGGCTAGGACAGGATACCACATAAAACCTAGATATAGTAACCATGCTGACAAAAATAACAGCAAATAATGGGAAGGGAGCATGCGATGGGTAATTTTTAACATAAAGAATCAGGAAAACAATAAGACAAAATTAGATAGTGATCAACAATAATATTATCAATTAACAATAGAAATGAAACTTGCACGGCATCACCCTTCATGCTTTTACTCTCAGCCTCACCAAATAATGAATAGAATACACGGCATCACCCTTCGTGTTTTTACTCTCATCCTCACCAGATTATAATTAAGAATGCACGGCATCACCCTTCGTGCTTTACTCTTTTCCTCACATTATAAATAAAGTACGTCATCATCCTTCATACTTTACACTCTTCCTCACAATATAATTAAGTCATGCACGGCATCACCCTTCGTGCTTTACATTCTTCCTCACCAATCATAGAATCATCAATAGCATAAAAGAGGAAACTTCACAAAAACTCAATATTTCATAATAGTTTCTACCATCATTTAATATTTCCATCTCAACTCAATGTTCACAATTATTATTCATCTCGGTGGAACCGGATACACATCTTCTCATATTTCAACAATAACGATTAACATAGATAATAGGCTTGAAGACAACAAGAACCACAAGAACTAACTTTCACTCGCATATTATGACCTGACCACAACATATTGGTACTCGTCTCCTCACCTATACATCACATTTAGCAACAAAACAAGTAGCAAGTATTCATATAAAACCTATTCCCTCAAGCTAAGGTTAGACACAACACTTACCTCAATTCCGCAAGCCACTCACTGCTCAATTTCAGCTTTTTCTTTCAAATTCACTTCCAACACACTCGGATCTAATCATAATTAGTTCAATATCATTGATTAATTCTAAAGAAACTAACTTTACTGAATTTAAGTTTTCCTACATTTTCTCAAAAAATGTTAAAACCCCACCCCGGACCCGCTTGGTCCAAACTCGGAGTTCGGACCAAATTCTGTTTACCCATTCACCCCCGAGCCCGAGTATGCAATTAGTTTCGAAATCTGACCCCAATTCGAGGTCCAAATTTGATTTTTACAAAATTCCCTAATTGTACCCAAACCCCCAATTTCTACCATGAAAATTCTTGAATTTTGATTGAAAAGTCATGAAAAACCTTGGGAAATCGCCTCTAGGTCTTTGTAGTTAAAAAACATGAAGAAAATAGGTTCTGCCCGTTTTAAAATCTATTTTTATATAACTGGGCAGGCCTTCATCGCGTTCGCAATGGGCTTGCCGCATTCGCGTAGAGTCAGGCCCAAATGTCCTTCGCGTTCGCGGAGCTTTACGACCTGGACCTTCACGATCGCGGCCTAATGAGCGCATTTGCATAGAAGAAAACGAGGCTCCCCTCCCCCAGGACAATAACTCATTGCGTTCGCGTATGACTGCCCGCATTCGCGAAGGGTATTCCCCAGTGCTTCGCGTCCGCGTCCACGGCTACGCGTTCGCATAGAAAAAAATGACCCCAGTGCACTTTTACTCTTCGCGTTCGCGAGTGAAGCAACGCGAACGCGAAGAACACTTCGTTTGTGCACCAGAAACAACAAAAACAACAAATAATTCTAAGTTCAAAACATCTCGTAGTCTATCTGAAACTCACCCGAGTCCTCGGGGCTCTAAACCAAACATGCACGAAAGTCTAAAAATATCATACAAACCTGATCGTGCGATCAAATCACGAAAATAACATCTAAAACTATGAATTTAACCTCAAAACTCATGATTTTTCTCAAGAACACTTAAATTTCACTATTTCTCAAATGGACTTCCGAATCACGTCAAATCAACTCCGATTCTCACCAAATTTCACATATAGTACTTAAATACTATAACAAATATGTACCGGGCTCCGGAACCAAAATACGGGCCCGATACTAATGGTTTCAAATATTAATTCATTTCTTTATTTCCTTAAGAATTCAGCAAAACAATTTTCTTTAAAAATTGATTTCTAACGCTAGTGACCTCGGAATTCAATTCCGGGCATACGCCCAAGTCCCATATTTTAATGCGGACCTCCCGAGATCGTCGAAATACAGATCCGGGTCCGTATACTCAAAACGTTGACAAAAGTCATCTAAAAACCAAATTTTAACTCTAAAAATTACTTTTTCTCATATTTCCACATAAAAGCTTTCTGGTTTCATGCCCGGACTGTGCACGCAAATCGAGGTAATTAAAATTAGTTTTTTTAAGGATAATGAGCCCAGATTAGTTTCTTAATTCATAAAATGACCTTTTAGGTCATCACAACAACGCCCCGCGGTAAAGGGGCTTCCACGCCCACAACGGAAGAGGCACCACCAGCAGTGAAGAAACTACGCGAGGCTTGGCTAATAAATACGATGACCAGCATCCTCGACAAGCCCTCCCAAAAGGCAATTAGAGAAAATGCAAGGACTTGCATTACACCAATAACGGCCGAGCAGCACGGCCCTCTCCCTCCAGTAACAGGTATCACTCACAATGTTAACAATGCATGTGACGACACCCTCACATCCATCTTGAGGAAGATGGAAGAAATGGAAAATGAAAACAAAATACTTCGACACCAAATGAAAGAGCATCAAGAAAGAGTAGACAAAATACCAGGTGCCCCAAAACTCTTACCAAAAAGTGATGTTGGTCGGTTCGTTAAGCAACCCTATAGTGATGAAGTCGCCCCGCATGCCATACCCAAGACCTTCAAAATGTCGCCTTACCTAAAAATATACAATTGTACGACCGACGCCGAAGATCATGTGACTCACTATGTCTCCGCGATAAAAGGCCAACGATCTTGCCAAAGAACAAGTATCCTCCATCTTGTTGAAACATTTTGGCGAAACCCTCACCGGAGGCGCATTAACTTGGTATTCACAGCTGCTCACGCGCTCCATTGAAACATTCGAAGAGATGGACGACAAGTTTGTAACGGCCCATGTCGGGGCTAAAAAGGCGGAGCCAAGAGTGAACGATATATTTTCCATCAAACAATCACTTGGAGAGGGACTGAGGGACTTCCTCGCTCGATTCAACCGAGTAAGGATGACCATACCAAATGTATCTGAAGGCATGTCAGTAGCAGCTTTCCAAAAAGGGCTGAACAGAAACAGTTCGAGGGCGACCAAAAAGTTGTTAACTCGGCTTATGATATATTCCCCAACCACTTGGGATGAAATACATAATGCCTATTGTGCCGAAGTCCGTGCTGACGAAGAGGACCTGAATGGGAAAACCCATCGGTTGACCTCGGTACAGGCCGAGTCAAGGAAAGATCAAAGAAACGATGCCAGAAGAGATCTAACAGCTCCACGAACCAATCGAGTAGCATCAACCATATATCAGGGGCGCCATCATGCCCCCTTCCGCAATGAAAAAGGCCACTCTAGGCCAAGGACAGGGACTCACCGGAGCAAGAGAGGTATGTCTTTACTATCTGCTCATAATTTTTGTGTCTCACCTTCAGAAATAGTCTACGCATTAGAGAAGCTCGACCAAAGGTGAAGTGGCCATAAAAGATGAGGTCCGACTCAAGCACCAACAAGTCAAACGCCCTATGCGAATTCCACCGGGAATGAGGTTATACAACCATGGTTTGCATCACTCTAAGGAAGGAGGTCGTGAACATGCTTCACCAAGGGCACCTAAAAGAATTGTTGAGCTACCGATGGAGGGCCAATTTCGCCCGAGGACGTGAACAACACCAGGGGCCGCCAAAACCACCTTCACCAACTCGCACCATTCAAATGATCATCGGAGGCGGCGACGACGCGTCGATCAACAATGTAAATTTCACCACAACCCACAAACTCAAACGATTGATCACTCATGAACGGTACGACGAACTCGAAGAAAGTATCATCTTCGATAAGCCAGATAACCATGGTTTGATTTTCCCTCACTATGATGCCCTTACCTCACTATTATAGTTGTATTTATGATATGTAATTATTTTTGGCTAGATTTGGGCCATTCGGAGTCGATAATCGAGGAAAGGGCATTCTTACTGATTGATTAAGCTTGGTTCGTAATAAGTGACTTGCCTAACCTTGTGTGGGGGAAATCCCCTTAGGATTTGGTACTGTTGTGATACCTATGTGATATGTGAGCGCCGTGTACGTGAAGTGACGAGTGTGTACATGGGCCAATTGTTGTAAATTCCTATATTTCACTGAGTAGTAGTTTGTAACACCTTAATTGAGTTATACCAGCACATGCGGTCATCCTGTTTCGTCTAATTCCGCATGTCTACGTATCTTAAATTCTTATTTGAAATATGTACAACATGTTTAGTTGAATTCCCGTCTTTACTAGATTTGTATCAACCTTAGGTGTAGAATTCTTGTTGTTAATTGGTTTTTCCACCGATTTAAGCCGTGTGTTTACTTTTAGGACTACGAGGAAGTACCTCGGGAGATTCCCCTACACATTTACTTTTGACTACGAGGTGGTACCTTGGGAGATCCTCCTGCACATTTACTTTTGGGACTACGAGGCGGTACCTCGGGAGATCCCCATGTAAATTTACTTTTGAGACTATGAGTCGGTATCTCAGGAGATCTCCTTGCATATTTATTTTTGGGAATACGAGTCGGTATCTCTGGAGATCCCTTGTTGAGTATTTACTTTTGGGACTACGAGAGAGTATCTCGAGAGCGCCCCTATTGTTTATCTCATTGTGTTGTGTTGTTATTTATCTTTGAATTCCTTCTATAAAATTCTCCGTCTTTCCATTTTATTATATCATATGTCTTATTGTTGTATCCCATTAGGGCTTGGACCTGACCTCGTCACTACTCTATCGAGGTTAGGCTTGGCACTTACTGGGTACCGTTGTGGTGTACTCATGTTACTCTTCTGTACATGTTTTGTGTGCAGATCCAGGTATCTCTTATCAGCCCCACTATTAGCTGAGAGTGCTTGCTGCTGTACGGAGACTTCAAGGTACATCTGTCGCGTCCGCAAACCATGAAGTCCCTTTCTATTCCATCATTTCCGTACTTTCTTAGACTCTGGTGTATAGAGATACTTGTTTTCTTCTGTAGCTTGTGACTTATGATTACCGAGTTTTAGGAACTCTGTGTATAATCTAGTACTGGGTTTCTTGTACATGTCGAGCGATATTTTATCATTGTATAGTTATCTGTCGCAGTCTAGTTGTTAAGTTTTGTTTTCATTTATGTTGTTTCGCAATATGCTAGGTTTACCTAGTCATAGAGACTAGATGTTGTCACGACATCTTACGGAGGGAGATTTGGGTCGTTCCATATCGTGACAAACGAGTGTGTCAGTCTTCTCAATCTTTGACATTCTTTCATTAAATTCATCTAGCGTGTATGACCATGTCGTGGCAATTCGCTTAACTTTAGATGACCCTTATTGAACGTTGACCTTACATTTGTTCAAATACGCCACATGCAAGCATAATCTGGCATGCCGGTATAAACAATAGATATTGCCTTCAAGATACTCTCATTCTGGTTCGAAACAACATACATAATTGTTTTTTCACCATATGTATATTTGAATTGCTCAAAAAATCACCTCCATGATGCGTCATTTTGTGAATCAACAACGGCGTATACTAGTGGTAATTTGCTACCTATCACACATATAGCAAAATGAAATTCAATTTTTGTTATAAAACTTGAGAATATATAAAATACAGTCTCAAAAATAACTTTATAACAATATTTTTATAATTAATCAATATTGCTTGTTGCACCCATTGTGCTAGCTGCTAGTATGATTCCCCTATATGCTGACTTCAAGAAGGTGCGATCAACTATTATAATTGGCCTACAATGCTCCCAACCCTTGATGGACGTACTAAGTGCAACAAATGCATACAAGAAATATTTGGTGTATGTTCTGTTATGATGATACATTCATATTCTACAATTGTCGGGGATGTTTGCATAGCAATCAACTTTCCTGATACTTCTCCAATTGTGTTACAATTGCCTGACAATTGTACCACGAGTATTACGATAATCAGAAGAACTTGCTCTCAATTAAAAGTATAGAAATTCAGACCTCTTTATATTCATGTGTTAAGTATTTGACAGAATGCCAGTAGAGACATAACAGTTGAACTACATTTGTTATGTAGTAAAATTGTAGATAATTTTTAGTAAAATTGAAAAACACTTTAAATTTGAAAAAATATCAGCACTAGAAAAATATAGCAAACCTGCAATTGTATTCGCATTTGACATACTGCATTCCAAATCGAAATCACACACTGTTATACACAGCGAATACATTCCTAAGTTTTTATTTTCCTTTTTCGTCTCCATATACACTCGAACTCCCATATCGCTCCGAATTTCCATTGGAGGACAACGTACATTGACAGGTATTTGATTTTGATGATTTTTGTGGAGGTATTGATCATTAGATGCTCTGCAATTGCGGAATTCAAATGACTATAATTTGAATAGTCATTGACTACAATTTCGTCAACATCAAAATCTTAGTATCTCCCTATCCGACCGACCATTGAGCTGAAGCATAATCGCTAACTTTGACATTATGCCACAAAATTTAATTCAATTTTAGCTAATTGTTTATAATTATTTTCTTCAAAACATTTGTTTATGGAAAGCCAGAGGAAACCAGAGAAAACCAAAGAATAGGAGGATACTACAGATATGTTGCCTTGATTATAGTGCGATGATAACCAGTGAAAATCTACGTAATAGAAGGATTCTACAATTATGTTGCCTTGATTATGGTGTGATGATTGCGTCAGTAAAATTTCTAAGCGATCCTAAAATCTCGCATCTAAATAACAAAGACTATCGCAGAAAGGATTCTAGTTTAAACAAATGTATATATTTTGTAGCTAAACCGTGTTTAGGTAAAGTAAATTCAAAAATATGAAGATTTTTCGTAATAAGATTTCAAATAGTGTATAGGAACGAAAAATATTCTCTAATACAAATATAAACTTTAACAAAAGTTATCAATCTCAGTCAAATCTATAGGTAACTCTAGTTTCGT
>MDKH01037610.1:0-13055 GCA_005239495.1 Nicotiana undulata
GGTGCGGGAGAACATCTCATAATTACAAATGAGGAAGGAATCAATTAATCCAAGATTATATGGAATTTATCATCATTACTCCATCAGTTACAAATCAATTTTGTAACATACAATAAATGTAATAAATGATTGTAACGGTCAGAACAAGGCAATCAATTGCAAGATTGACTCAACATGCACGAGATTGACTCAGCAGGCACGAGATTGATTCAATAGGCACGAGATTGACTCAACAGGTACGGGAGCGACTCATCAGTCACGGGAGTGACTCATCAGTTATGGAATTAACTCATCAGTTACGAAAGTAACTCATCAGTTACGAATTCCAGCTTTTACACAGTTGTTACAAGTCTTCCAAAAGTAATGGATGGGTTGAGTAAATGCTCATAATGGACCCATTATTCAAGGAGAATGGTTACTTAAATTTATCCCTATAAATAGACATAGTTTTATCACAATCAGGGATCTAACTTTCTTCTCTACAATTTTATACATTGTTATCATTTTGCTTCCAAGTTAGCCACAGTTTGTCCCTTCAAGCTTCGTTCGGCTCAACATCCTGTCAAGGATTATTCAATAAGAATTATTTCTTCTCTGCTTCATTTTTATTATATTATCTGTCATTGAATTTATTTTCCACTTCTCTATCACGTTGTATTAACAAAAATTATATCTTTCGGATTGAATCGGTTGCTTGTGGCCCGTCATACAAAATTATTGCTTTGACCTTGAAAGCTATTTTTTGGGTTAAACAATTTGCCCCATTACCCTTATCTTTGTCATTTTCAGTCCGATGTATATCATTGTTGGGAAGTGACACATCAGCCCTAGCATTTAACCCACTGTCATGCCCATGTATTTGTATAGTGGGGTCTAGTTTAGTTATGTCCACAATAAGAATAGGATCACTAATTTAATGGACAATACAAACATCAACAAAGTCACCACCTTTAAATGTATAAAGAAACGTTAACACATCAACATATGGTTTTAAAATGTAACAACCACCCCTTTTGTTAACTTTGCATCCAAAAAAATCAACTTCTAAAAATTCCAAGTCCCTAGCAAAACTTGTGAGATAACATAATCTATAGCTCATCAACATCGAATGTAGCTAATTGAGGACAAGTTAGTCCATTTGCATACCTTAGGTCAGGGTTCGATACAAAATTATCATTGTGATGGATTTGTAGGCTAACTAGGCATGAAGCCATTTTCTTCCAATACCTGCAAAGTAACAAAAAAAGACAGTGTTATCAATGACTATTTGTTATCAAAATTTTCACATTTACCCAACTCCAGAAACAAACCAACAAAAAATACATATTTTTAAGTAAAAGGGCTTTCAAGATTCCGTTTTCGTCCCCACAATACCCTATAATATTCAAAACTACTGTGGTGGACCACTGACAAGCAGGAGACCCAACAAACTTCACAAAAAATGCATAAATCTAAGATGAAATTCTGATTGACAAAAAAAATATCTAAACGGAATAACCAAATATGCCATTGCATGCATGACACTACATTAAAAAGGGTTTTCACTCCAACATGTAACGAAGCAGAGCAAAAGCCCATATATTGAGCAAACTTAAACAACAATTATGACCTAACCAGGGCTTCCCCTAAAAACCCTAAACAGAGCAAAAGCCTCATATATTGAGGGAAATGAAAATCAATAAAGACAAAATATGAAGAACAGATGAAGAAACTTACCCCACAAACTTCGATAACAACTACAATGATAAAAATCTCGGCAACAATGACGGAAAAAAGAGGAGAGACTCAATGTTATTCGATACTTTCTAAGCCCTAACTACGCAGGTAATTATAAAATGAGGGAAAATTTTGGGTTGGGGGGCTGGGATAAATAATCCTTTCCTGTTTTATTTTCCTATGTGGCCATAATAAGTGACTTGGAGCCTACGTGGTTTAATTTTATTGATGTGGCGTCCTACGTGTAGGAGATTGTATTACACGCACTGGCAACCTCCTATCATAAGCGTTTATTACAACACGGTTTGAAGGAGTGTTGTTTAATTGGCAAATTGCTAAGTTTGGGGACCGACATGACAAAGCGGCACAAGTACAAGTGCCATTTAGGCCATTCTGCCCTAAAATTACGATTATTTACCTGACTAACCACTAAAAGAAAAATAAGTTAAACATTTTATCTAAACCATGAAAAAAAACATATATCCAACACTATTTTCATTCATAGTACGAATGAATTAAATGTCTTTTTTTAACATTGGTATTGATTTGATTTTGGTTTAGGATTTATTTGAGTTACTAACATTTATGGACTATAAAACTTATTGGAGCATCCGAAAATAATAAGCCCAAACTTGAAATAATACGCTAAAAGATAAAATTATGAAAAAGCTTAAGAAATATTTATAAACTACGCTACAAAAATATTTTTATGTATTAAATATATTTAAAACTTCTATACATATAATGTGGGGTTGGTTTGGTTTCGATTTTGACTTTTTTTAGTTGATATCAAACCAAAGCAAATATGGTCGGGGGCTTTTCCCAACACCAAACCAAATAAAACCAAACCGTAGTCGATTTTTTTTTCTCGGATTATCGGATTGGTGCGTTGTCGGTTTTATTTGTACACCATATGTTAGGGTGTAGTTTAAAAGTATCTGGTGGAATTGATATTACATTTGTTTTGGATTAATGACCTTATACGCAGAGAAAAGTGAAATTAATGGAGGTACTATTATTAGTTCATACGGGAAAGGAAAGGTCATTACAAATAAAACTGTTGGTAACAATATAGGTAAACAGGAAAAGCAGATGTAGAGAAGATAAATTAATTTGTTGTGAATCCATTGCATGCAGGGTCGTGGTCCTTTGGATGATTTTTCATAAGGAGGTGAGCATTTCAAAAATTCTGCACCTGGTCTATAGCCGAGGATTGTGCAGTTACAGTTAGCCATGGATATTCATGGGATCAATTAAAAACTCCGAAGGTGGCTGAGGATTGCACGAGATAATTAATGAGAATGATTGGAAATTACGGGCATTGTAAATGGGATTGATACAAAAGAGTTGAACGCGGAGTTGGACATCTGCTTAAAGTCAGATGGTTACATAAACTATTCCCTGGACACACTGCAGACTGGCAAACCTCAATGTAAAGCTGCATTGCAGAAGGAAGTTGGTTTACCAGTTCGCGATGATGTCCTACTGATCCATTTCATTGGGAGGCTTGACCCGAAACAGGCGTTGATCTGATAGCTGAGGCATTGCCATGGATGATGGGTTAGGATATGCAGCTGGTCATGTTGCGGACGGGCAGACCTGACCTTGTACAGATGCTAAGGCAATTTGAATGCCAACACAATGATAAAATTAGAGGATGGGTTGGTTTCACCGTGAAGACAGCTCATCATATAACTGCTAGTGCAGACATTCTGCTCATGCCATCTTCTAGATTTGAGCCTTGTGGACTGAACCAGCTTTATGCTATGAAATATGCGACTATTCTTGTTGTTCATGCAGTAGGAGGGCTCATAAGCAAACAGGTATTTGGCAATAGAAGCCCTTTCTCACTGCATTTCAACAATTCATGTAGAAAATTTGGCAAATAGATACAGTTGACTTGGTATTGCATCATAAGCATTGAATCCGTCTGTTTGGAGAAATAGGAGGTGGTTGTTTCCCTTGTTCTCTTCGTGCGAACAAACAACAAACATATCCAAATTGGATTTATATTTGCAGGGAGAAATTTGTAAGGTAAGAAATCATATACTAGTAATAATGAAATATATGAAAGGTAAGAATTCAATCTTTCATCAACCCATACTTCTTAGGTTTTGTAATCATATAATGAGAAGAAGCTAAAAATTAAAACTAGCTGCAAGCAAGCAAGTAATCTATCTTCTTTCTAGTAAATATGGTTAAACTAGCTGCAAGCAAGCAAGTAATCTAGATATCTTCTTTCTAGTAAATATGGTTATCAAGCCAAACTCCCTTCGTTTGAAGCATAACCATCTACTGACACAAGAAAGTAATTTGCCTTCTTTCTTATACTAACGATTATCAAGCCAAACTCCTTTTTGTTTGACGCATAACAATCTGCCGACACGTGCAATTACAGAAAATGTCCCTAATATCTTTCAGGATCAACAGTTCAGGATGTAATTAAACTACTGACATCTATCAGCTTCCAAAACAAATCTTGTTAGCAATTGTTATCTATGCATTCTCAACACCTATATGTGAGTCTTCAAGCTTCATATCTTTTATGCAACTTTACCTGCAAATGGCCATTACACGACTATTAAAAGATATACTGCACCACATAAGTCAAGGGGTGATTGACAGAAATAGAACACTTCGTTGACGCTATTGATTTTTTGACCCCGCTTGGCCAATGAGCATAACTTCAAGTTTCACAAGTGTTGGCCCTCGCTTTGCCCGGGGGCAACACTTTTGACCTTCAAGTTTTACCTATGGTGCAAACGGCAGTCAAAAAATCAAGGCCATCCATTTTCAAGGTCATTAGTGTAGTTTCCTATAAGTCAAGAGACCTAAGTAACAAATAGCCCAACACATGGGTATGCCTGATAGCCGCCAATTGCAAAAATGGTGTCTGAGCTGATAACCAATTTAATAACACAACTTGAGCAGGAAATAAACAAAGAGAGAATTCTGCATTAATATGAACCAAAGAGAAGAGAACGCGATCCAACAAAACAAAGCAATATAGCAATATATGGTTTTAGTATATAGAGTATCTTGAATTGTAAAAATTGTTGGGTTGAGAAAATATGCTAAATATAGTCAAAGCTAAGTAGCAGTTATTGTGTAGTGAATGGTTAAGAAGCTTAGATTTGCCATTACGTTAACAAGTTGGAAAATTCAAAAAGAGCAATAGCCAATTTGCAAAACTATCAAATATAGAACTGCAACAAGTTTCTGTTCAAGAGGCCCCATGTCTGAGAGAAGAGTGCTTACGGAAGAAATCTTGATTGTGACCAAGATATTACTGGCCAAGGTATTAATAGAGTCAAATGGACACTGAAGAAGTGAGATATTATACACTGGGATATGGATTTGAGATATGAATAACACCTATAGTGATGTCGCCAACTAAAGTAGAAACCGGAGGAAGGTTTATTTCATAACAAGATGGAAGTCATTTGATATTACTGGAGTGTAAGAAGCATTAGAGTTGTAATATGTTTGGACATCTAGTTACTCTTGAATACAATCATTTATTAGGTACAAACAAAGTTATTGAGAAGATGTGTTGGAAAAAAAAAAAAAAAATTGCATCCAAACTCTAATGTTGAAGTAAACAATCATGTTGTATCGGGCACTTGACTGATGCAAGTGTGAACATAAATGCCAATTTTAGTGCAAAGAAGTCCAAAGCTTTATCACGATAAACTAAATTTAAGAAAAGAAACAAACAAGCCATGCCAATTATTTCTCTACCACGCAATTGACATATCCAAAATATAATGAAGAGCAACTGAGTTATGTATTCTGGATTGATGTCAGGTCAAGGGTGACAAACTTGATTTATAGTGGGATTTAAATCATCGTAGTGAACCAGCGATGCTGGGTTGTGGCCTGCTTGTTGATGAGGCAAAGGACTATTATGGTTGGGTTTACAAAACTGGGGTCACCTTGAATGTTTCCCTCATAAAAATTATCAGAGACATGCAAGTTAGTGGAGAATGAATTCATTCAGATTTTACTGAGGTCTCGTCATCATTTGCTTTATTGCACAACATGAGGAAAGCTACGGACAATTAACAGGATTGTGTAACAATGATGCCAATATGAGGCTCACCATTTGGATTCGAAGCATCATGGAGATTTTGTTATTCAAATATTTGAAATTAATTGAATAAATAATATGACGCTCTAATGCCATTTGACTTAGAATAGATTTATGACCCACATATTTGGAATCAATTAAAAGAAATTTAATGAGTTCCTTTAAGATTCAAAAGAGTTGATATATAAGAAAGGACAAAATTTACCTTTTCCTTTTTGGTCAGTAGGAAGTGGCTTGAATTTCTTGGAATCCCCGCCTTACATCAGATCAATGTGTCAAATACAACAAATTACTTATACAAGTATTTTAGGATAATGGTAGTATCGAACCTGAACTTCAGGATTTGGACTATCTTTTCCAATGTTCGTTGCCTGGTTTTGTTCTTCGAACAACCTTAGTATTTCTCTCAACATTGTAACATGGACGGGGCCACCTGAAGAACCTTCTCCACAAATAAGGCCATACATTTGTATGATGAAGATTTTTCTCAAACGATTTCCTAACAGACGGATTACCAAATACATGTTTATTCCAAACATCACCCATAATTCTAAACTTATGTGGGGTCTCCATGGCAGTGGAGGTATAAGTTCCAAGAGTTACACTGCCTATAGGTATTTCGATATCGTCTACACATCCAAATGCAACATTACCCACCGAAAACGAGCCCACAAAATAATCAGGATTCCCTATGTGTAATAAAGTTTGGGCCACTGATAGTGAATAATTATCAGTAAGCGTAGCATGCTGACAATCATTTACACCTATAACTTGCAATAAAGTAACACCCCATTTAGGCTTCTCATATACTACCTTAGCCGAGTGAGAACCAGCTTCCTCTAACCTCCTAACATAAATTATATATGATGTCTTTGGGAAAAAATGAGCACTAGTAAATATTAGACTGTCACTACTAACAGAGAAACCAGTTCCAAATGTCACAAAGCCCTCGAACCTCATATTTAAGTGTAATTACCCATATAATTGACTTCCATCTATTGTAAAACTCTTGCAGCTCACGTTTAGTTAGTCCGGAACCCTTTGATAGTTTTTCCAAATCTTGTAGCATTAAAGAAAATCTATATTAATACATCCATTAACGCCACTAAAGAGCAAGAAAAAATCTGAATATCTGCAACACATAAACCTCTTGCCATCAGTGGAGGAGACAAGATATTTGAAAAAACACAAAGAAGCCAATCAAAATAAAACAAAAAAAATGAGATGTTAACAAATTTAACTAATAGAAAGAGAGTTCCAGCACAAAGATAAACAGATCATAGTTACAAGTCTTTCAAAAGAGAAAACCAAAAAGCAAATATTGTGTTAGTTACAAGGACCACAATGAGATCAACAAAATACACAATTACATATATATTACAATTGTACTCTACGAGGTTTATAGTAGCAGAAACAACAAATAAGAGCCATTAACCTAAATTAAGAATCAGTATTCATAGAATACAAAACAGTAATAAAATTCTGGAAAATAGGTTAGAAAGAGAAAGGAAATTACCTGGGAATCCATGAAGGAAGAGACGACCGGACCGGCGACGGCGAGACAACGAAGAGAAGGTAAACTTAAAAGCAAAACGGAAATTAGGCTTGGTGGTTGAGGGGTTCACATTTCCTCAAACGCGATAGTACACTTTTGTCCTCCTCACTACAACTTTTTTCCTAATTTTCGTTTTGCTTGTAAGTTTACCTTCTCTTTGTTGCCTCGCCGTTGCCGGTCCGGTCGTCTCTTCCTTCATTGATTCGGTAATTTCTTCTCTCTCTAACCTATTTTCCAGAATTTTATTGCTGTTTTGTATTCTATGAATACTGATTCTTAATTTAGGTTAATGACTCTTGTTTGTTGTTTCTTGTTTCTGCTACTATAAACCTCGTAAAGTACAATTGTAATATATATGTAATTGTGTATTTTGTTGATCTCATTGTGGTCCTTGTAACTAACACAATATTTGCTTTTTGGTTTTCTCTTTTGAAAGACTTGTAACTATGATCTGTTTATCTTTGTGCTGGAACTCTCTTTCTAGTTAAATTTGTTAACCATATCATTTTTTTTGTTTTATTTTGATTGGCTTCTTTGTGTTTTTTCAAATATCTTGTCTCCTCCACTGATGGCAAGAGGTTTATGTGTTGCAGATATTCAGATTTTTTCTTGCTCTTTAGTGGCGTTAATGGATGTATTAATATAGATTTTCTTTAATGCTACAAGATTTGGAAAAACTATCAAAGGGTTCCGGACTAACTAAACGTGAGCTGCAAGAGTTTTACAATAGATGGAAGTCAATTATATGGGTAATTACACTTAAATATGAGGTTCGAGGGATAGACTTTGTGACATTTGGAACTGGTTTCTCTGTTAGTAGTGTCAGTCTAATATTTACTAGTGCTCATTTTTTCCCAAAGACATCATATACAATTGATGTTAGGAGGTTAGAGGAAGCTGGTTCTCACTCGGCTAAGGTAGTATATGAGAAGCCTAAATGGGATGTTACTTTATTGCAAGTTATAGGTGTAAATGATTGTCAGCATGCTACGCTTACTGATAATTATTCACTATCCGTGGCCCAAACTTTATTACACATAGGGAATCCTGATTATTTTGTGGGCTCGTTTTCGGTGGGTAATGTTGCATTTGGATGTGTAGACGATATCGAAATACCTATAGGCAGTGTAACTTGTGGAACTTATACACCCACTGCCATGGAGACCCCACCTAAGTTTAGAATTATAGGTGATGTTTGGAATAAACATGTACTTGGTAATCCGTCTGTTGGAAAATCGTTTGAGAAAAATCTTCACCCTTGTACCCCTATCATACAAATGTATGGCCTTATTTGTGGAGAAGGTTCTTCAGGTGGCCCCGTTTTCAATGTTAAGGCGAGGTTGTAGGGAGGGTTTCAGGGAGTGCATAGAATACGCCATCCATGTTGCAATGTTGAGAGAAATACTAAGGTTGTTCAAAGAACAAAACCCAGACAAAGAAGGGTGATTTATTTGCATGTACATAAGACGTGTTGTATGCTGCCCTAGATGTAACAAGGTACTTAATGGGATGGGAAAATGGTAAAACTCAATCCCACGGACATGTAACGCCTTTGAAATTTATATAAAATAAATCACCCTTCTTTGTCTAGTATGAGTATTGAGAATCAGGTTTAACACCTTAACCCGTGATGCATCTTATAAAGTCCAAGCACCATTATTCCCATTACTTGCAACCCTTAGATGTTACTCTTTTCGAACGTCATCATACCTCCCAAAGTGGCCAGCTGAAAAAGTGAACGTTTAAGACATTGAGAACGAAGGTAAATCATCACAAAAAAGGGGAAAAATGAAATGAGACGCATAGCAGCTCCATGAATAAAATGATGTTCCCGGTTTACATAAATAAACATCAGCATGTTAGAAGAAATGAGTAGAAGATGATACCTGTATAATTTATCTGATGTGGCCTCATCCACCACCATGGTAAGATGCTAAGGAACATCAGCACTCGCTCTTATCACAACTAACTCCACTGATTCACCCACATTCTTCCACATGTCATGAAATAGCTAATGACAATTTGAATAAGAAAAGAAAAAGCTATTAATACCAATAGGATATTGCATTCTTTATTTTACGCATGTTCTCTTCTTGTTAGTGTTGATAGTATTTGTGTATATGCATGTATATATCTCAGTACGTTTACTTGAATGCTAAGTTGTATCGATCAACTTGAAGAAAAGGAGCGTTCTCGGCAGAGTAGCACATAGGCTACCAATAAGGTCCAAAACGAAAACCCAATAAACACCTAGTAATAGCATCAATTAGACCTGATCAAAATGCCAGGCCAGGCAGGGCTGATAACCGGGCTAAAGCCATAGCCTGGACTACCAATTTGGATACTTCTTACATGTATAGTTTCTCATAACCTTGAGGAAAATGTCTACCCAATCTGATCCAAATAATAAGAGGGATTGAGTGAGTGAACCTAGGCAGTCTCGAAGAAAAAAGAAACCCAGTATTTTGCAGTTCCATCAAACTATGACCAAGACTGGCACCAATAAAGTTATCAAACCGGTCAAAAATTACCCTTTAACAAGACCAAATGGCAACTATCTTCATGACCAAATTGCTAATGCAAATGTAATGAAGTGACGTTTATGTCCTAGGGGCTCATATAAAAAAGACAAACGAAAAGACATATTAGAACAAGTGTCTTCCAGAATTTATACATTTTCTATGTTCCTAAGATATATAGCTTACCTAGTAACAATGAGACATGGGCATATAAAAACACAGAATAGCTTGACCTGGTTTACCAACCAACTGGTAAAGCGGCCAGATGTCTAGTAGTTGAAAATTTTCAGCATATAGAAACTACTATAAGCGATTTTTAAAATTTTAGCCTAACTCTTTGCCTTTCTGACATTAGAGGTAAGAACTACTGCAAATGAAAAGAAGGGAAAAACGGTATACCTCCAAGAAACTTCGAACGTTTCTGCCACCGAATTGAATTATGACATCGTTGTGTTTTAGCCCTGCAAACTCAGCAGAACCACCAGGTATGACCAATTATTAGACAGTTCATCAAATTATCCAGCAATTAATAAAAGTAATTTAGTTAATTCAAAACTAACCACATACATGGTTGAATAGTAACTAAACAGAAGTTCATAACCTGTGCAAAAAAGTTGAACTATGTTGTTTACTTCAATTGGTAAATCAACCACTTGAAAAGAATGAATTACATTAAGGCCACCAAACATATTAAAAAGCAAAAAAGAGAAAAAAATAGATGCAATGCAGATGCTCATGAAATATTTTTGCCTCAATGAACTTCAAATCCGGCCACTTATGGATTAAATCAAAGACATATGACTTGCATCCCCATTTTCTCCAAGAACATCAAAATTATAGAATTAAAAATATACTAGTAATTAATGCATGTCTGCATCGACAAATTATTGAATGTGGTAAACCAACTCTGAGTTACATTAAGTCCACCAACGACAGGACAAAACATGAATTTACCATGAAAGCAAAGTAAATGATGAACAGGCATATGCATTTAGCGGATGAAGATAAGTAGCAACCAAATAATGATAAAGTTACAATTAACAGGTCAAAAAGAGTTCATTCCCACTTAAAAACATCATGTAGGCTAATTAATATACATATCGATCATGCACAGTAATGGCAATTTAATTCTGCTTCTGCCTTCAAATATACTCAAGGAAATTCAGTTTTCACATTAAGTTTCTAATGAAACACTATTCGAATGAATGCAACTTGAAACAACACTCTTGGGCACAGAACCTTAAAAGTCCGGTTCTCTTTCAACTGTTACGTATGAGTGAACGACCAAAGAAAGTAGGTATATGTGAATAATTTTATTAAGTCGTAATGCCAAAGTGGCAATGTCGGCCAATAGGCTTAAAAACAAACGAAAACTGAAATGAGGTTGACTTGGAAGTTGTCCAGTTAGAGGAGGACGCCGGAGCCAATGGTGACCGAAGAGCACGTTTAGATAATATTGAAATACAACACCGAAAAGAGGCTACAAGTAATTCTGTTTCTTTCATCGGATCTCTAAGAGAGATGATGACTCCTCAAGTTTGATGACTAACACGAAAAGTACAGGCTCGATCATAACCAACCAAAAACTTCATAACCATTAACCACTAATTATGAGCTCATGGAACTAACAACTAGTTTTTTTTAATAAGTAAAAGAACCAGATTCATGAGAATGTTGCAAAGGTCTAAGTGGCTGGTATCATACCACAAGTATTCATCGACCAAAAATTGATCCAAGCTTGTCACATTTTAGTATAGGCAACAGGAGAAAGAGGGCATCAACAATAACAATCACCTTGGTAAAGTTGCCTAAAACAACTTGTCAATTCACCAATTTTTATTCACCATTTTTTTCAGTAGCCATCAGCAATGGATAAGCGGTTGTGTCCCTATTAGTGTTAAACAACAACAACATACCCTGTGTAATCCCACAAGTGGGGTCTGGGGAGGGTAGTGTGTACGCAGACCTTACCCCTACTTTGTGCACGTAGAGAGGTTGTTTCTGATAGACCCTCGGCAAGCAAAAAATACAAATGCGTCTGCCGGAAGTTGACAACCATAAATATTTTCACATTAATCTGGGGTTAAGCAATCAGATATCCATCCAAATACAACTAAATCCTTTGTGTACTAACATGGGAACATCGAAAAGATAGTTCACAAAGGTGTACCTTTAGTTTACAAAGGTGTACCTTGGTCAGAAAGCACGGCAAGGCCCAATCATCTATGCTCAATCAGCTTAATGCTAGACACATCCTATTGACCGTTTGCCTAGGCTCTTAGAGAAAAACGTTAGGTAAGTCTTTAAGGCACTCTTCTTAAAGACCTCATGGATGTTTTTCAACATTATTATAAACAGTTAGTGGGTCATTGGAAGTGCTGACATAAATGACATTTTCCCTGTGTTTGAACATCAAAACGAGATGCCATGAGAGATGGGACAATTCAATAAACAGCACATAATCAAGTTGGCGAAGGAAATTTTGATGATAAATCCCTTAAAACCCCTGCTTTTCCCCTCCCTTCACAAGAAGTATCATGCTTCTCCATTATAGTCGCTTGTCATAGGCCCAGCAAATAGCTTGCTCTTTTCTCTTATCCTAATTTCTTCAACTCCGTTGTTACTTCCCTTTTTTATTCATCATCATGTATTTCATTACCTTAGTAATTAAAATACATAACTTTGTTTTTGTTGCTTTTTCATAATTAAAAATTCATTTTCAAACAGATCCTAACATGAGTTTAAGAATAAACTAATTTATTCTGCATAACTACTCGTTTCACTGTTCCCTGCTTCACATCCATTTCATCACGTAACTCCTGTTTGACTGTCAATAACTCGTAGGGTTCTGTGAGTCATGATGTTAATTAACAGTATTGCAAATAACATCACTAGATGTAGTCAATCTTGAAATATCAGACTTCATCGACCAACATTACTACGATATTCCTAAAAGGTTTAGCAGAACAACTGAAATTCATAATTTAGAACATATTCAAATATGTAATAAGCCAATATGCTCAAAGTCTAGAATAACTTATGACCAAGAAGTAATAATAATGGCACAAATGCAGTACTACGTTTATATGACAAAGAAATTATTGTTTCATACACGTTTGTGGAAATGCATTGACTCTCATCAAGGCATCTACACAATCACTTGTATGTTTGAAAG